>CABFOV010001809.1:11452-23680 GCA_902141375.1 Timema poppense | reverse complement strand
CCATGCCTAGCTAGCACCAGACCCCAGGAGGGCCAAAGCCCCTCCAATTAGCCCCACTATGAGCTATGTCTAGCTTAGCACCAGACCCCAGGAGGGTCATAGCCCCTCCAATTAGCCCCACTATGAGCCATGCCTAGCACACTCTTTCTCCAGCCAGCCCCCTCGACCGACCTTGGACAGTTCCTATGTGTGTCTCACCTGCATGCGTGTTATAAAGGTGTGTGTGTTCGCGGTCTGATCTTCAGTTGTTGGGTGCAAGTAGTGCGTCACATCGCGCGCGCCACAGTTCCGAGAGGTTAGTCCTTTTCCTCTGCTTCTTTCTCCGTCCGACATGTCACTGGTTCGAAGCCTGACCGTGTCACCAGGTGAGGGACAGAGTTCGCTAGAACCGTGGTCCCAGGTGCCAACATTAATATTAATAACGGCTTGTTTTTTAAATCATCGTTCCAATTTTAAATCTATTTTTTTTATCACCGCGTCTTACTACACGATTGTGTTACGCGCATATGTATTAACTACGATGAAGTGTTAAAGATGAGGAAGCTTGAATTTAGATTATGTGTACCTGCATTTGTGTAGAAAACCATTAGGTAAAAACAATCCTTAGTACACCCGACTGGTATTCAAACCTTTATCTCTCCTTAATCATCAGTCCAGTTTACTGCGACAGTGACTCCTTAAAACTGGCGGACATTGAACCGGGTTCTTCGTTATTCGATGTTTAAAACTCATAATAAAGGTCTCAATAAACCATATCCTATAGTAATTCCAAAATTGACGAGTTTAGTAGAAATCGGTTTATTGATTTCATTTTTTATCGTTGTCTAGATACAATTTCACAATGTTTTGTTTAGGACACATCAGCTCTGATGTGGTCAGGAATTTATACTTCTTTTTGGAAACTAGGACATTATCATTATTTTAATAGTAATATCTGGACTTAGTTATGTTTTAACTTAACCACTTGGCAATTTCCGTGATTACTGCCAAATGTGTGAACCAATTTTAACGAAACCTGGCAAGGACATTTTTTGAACCTAGGCCGAAAAACTTACGTACATGATTTTTTAGATCTATTTATCCGTTTTAATGTTGGTGGTCACTTAAAAACCGATGGTTGGTTTGTGAGTGAAAGTGAAATTTAAAGTTTCAAGTTTAATTCTTAACACTTACAATATTGTGTTTTTTTGTCCAATAAGAAAGTTACATTTTGAAACATTTTGGCTGCTCAGTAAAAAAAAATTCATCCAAACTTTTTTTTAATGAAATAACACAAAGATTTTAGAGCTTTAATTAATTTTGTTAAGTAATTTTGTAGCCCTACCTGTTGGTGACGTTTCAATTCACTCGCATGATTTGTAAATATATGATCTGGTTGGAAGATGTGGCTCAAGTACTTAACGACGGATATATCATGGGTATGGATATTTATTTTATGATACTAATATAATTCTAAATTAAACTGTATAGCTAATTAACTTACATAGTAGCTGGTTCACTTCGGTGGCCGCATGGTCTAAAGCGTCACTCTCGCATTAGACTAAATTTCCGATGACTGGAAGATCGAGGCTCGAATCTCAGGTGGCTGAACTGGGGATGATTTTCTACGCAAATGCAGGTACATTTCTTCTAAATATAGCCTTCATATTCCCTAATACCAATGGCGTAATTAGTAGTAAAACGCGATAATAAAAGATGGCTTGCATAGTTTTTTTTTATCATCGCGTCTTATTACATGTTCAGGTCATATGATAATTACTACAAAGAGATAGGGATGAGGAAGGAAGAATTTTAGAGTGTAATATAACCTTATTGGAATAGAAAGAGAGAGGAAAACCATTTACGGAGAATCACACTCAGTAGACCCTACCGGGATTTGAACCCCGATCTCTCCTTCACTAGAAGGCCCAGTTAACACGAGCGTGACACCTTAGACCGTTCAACCGCCATTGAAGAAGGTAGCTTATATAGCTAACGATTAGACTTCATAACTTATATTAAAACTAGCTAAACAATTATTGTTAAACTTTATAAATTTTATTAAATTTACTATAGTAAACTTGTATAGCTCATATTAATCTAGTATAAGCTATAATTTATATTATATTTATATTAAACCGTTAAGACTATAAAGTTTAGTTACAAGTCTTGTAACTAAACTTTATAGAGTATATTAAATATATGTATTTTTAAATTTGAGCTAATTATCGTGTGTTTACTAGAAGCGACGATTATTTCAGAATATTACTTACAAACTAACTTATAATCTAGAACAGACACAATACTAGGCCCTCTATCCATTAATTATTAATCACTGTTAAAATGTAAACCCACATTTGACAAGTGAAAGATTTTTCGACCACGTCAGGAATCAAACCTAGGGCCCTTAGCGCAGCAGTCAGACACGTTACCAACTGATTTAGGGTGCAGGATATATTTATATTTATTTATCTTTATCACCACGTCTTACTAACCGTTCGGGTTATACGCACTTACGCTAATGTGTAATGTGTAGGGTGATTGTGAGATGAAATGGAGGACCTACAGTTTAACGTGGAATCCGAACCACAGTAGAGGCCTGGCATTCCCCACAATGTGTAGGATATAAAACACAATTAAAATGTACAATTAACTTTTAACACTCTTGTATTAAATAAACTTGAAATGTTATATTATAATGATATAAATTATAACTAAACTTTAGAGCTTATAGTGAATTGGAGTAACCAATCGAACGTTGACAAAATTTCAAACCAACTCGAGGACTTATATCCGGCACATGCATTTCTTTCGTTTCTAAAACAAAAATCAAAACAATAACGAAAACAGCCAGCTGCGGATTATTCCCCTGTATAAAAGAATTGAAGGTCTATAGTAATTACTATATTTCTCTAGATAATACTATACAGTGTCGCAGCTAATTGGATAAAAAGGGGAGATTAAATTATAGACACAATCGTCTTAACTTATTTATCCTTGAATATTAACCCTGACATTTTAGCAAATACTGTAATTTATCTTTAGCTCCGCGTCTTACTACTTGTTAGGGCTATACGCTTATATACTAATTACACTAATGCTTTTTATGGATTAGGAAAGTTATATTTAGAGGAAGTGTACCCACGGTTGCGTGTAGAGATAGTAAAAAAATCCACACTCGACCGAGATTCGAACCTTGATATCCCCGTCATCGGCAGTCTAGTATACTGAGAGAGTGGCGCGTCAGATCATGCGGCTACCGAGGCGGGTGATAACAATGTATCAGTTCTTCTGCTTTCATTTTAAAACTAGATTGAAATTTATTAAATATTTTGAATGTGTACAATGTAAGCAGAGTCGAAACTAAAAGTTTGGCAATAGCGTATTAACCTTTGATATTTATTTTTATTAACTGTCCGGTAGAAGATTTGGCGAGATTTTGTCTCATAGTCTTCCCTGGTGCTACGCCCCTGGTACTATATATATATATATATATAGTAAATATAAATAAACATTTATATTATAAGACAAATCACAGATCGTACGCGGTTCAAATTGGGCTTAAGGGACGTACGTACATCAAGTTGTCCCACCACAATCTTAAAATGGATTTATATTTTATATATATATATATATATATATATACACGGCCGATTGTGCAAAGTTTATGTTCATATGTGCCCTAAATTCACTGTTAGTGCTGTCAAATTACCTTAATTCTAACGATTTTAATGGGGTGGAACAATTTTGTGTTTATTTTATTTCTCAGCACAGCGTTCTACTACCCGTTATGTACTAGTTTCGTTAGTTGTTTTAGGGATAAGGAAGGCTATATTTAGAGGAAGCGTACCACAATTTTCGTGGAGAGAGAAAGAAAGAGAGAGATAGAGTAGAAAACTATTTTGAAAAAACCTAATCTCAATACACCCGACCGAGTTTCGAACCTTGATATCCCCTTCATCGGCAGTCTAGTCTACTGCGAGATTAGTCTTAAATCAGAGGTCTTTAACCTTTTTTTGAATCAAGGGCAATATTTTTCTCCAACTAAAGTGTTGTGGGCCACACTGTACATGTACATAGAACATGTCACACATAGCCCAAGATTACAATTTCGTGTTTGTACAGTTGTACCTAATGTAATTTTTCAAGGTGCCAAATAAAGTAACTTAAATTAAAACAAATTATAGTAAAAATATGAATATTAAAATTAAAGCTTGGATTTAAGTTTATTTTCTAGAAAATAAATGGTTACCAATACAAAAATGTGTTGTTAAAAATGTTTTTGAGTTCAATTTTAACGAGACACTTGGCGCGGCTTTTCCACTCATTTCTCAATATTTGCTTTAATGCCAAATATAGTAATTATTGGAAGGGAAGCTTTCCAATTGGGCGTCAGTCGATCGGTTCCTCAATTTCGACTTCACAATGTTCATTCTTGAGAAAAGTTGTAGGTAGGTACTGCCAAAGAGTGATGATTTGAGCAGAGCGTGAGTTTGGAGGTTTGGAATTTGTTCTTCAAAATAATTTGATTAAAATGTCAAAAGATCTATATTCCTATACTTTTCTTTTAAATCTGTAATACATTGCATATCAATAATCTCCATTTGCATATTGCTCGGTGCGTCTTCAACATCAACGTTAGCGTATAGCCCGAAAGGTTTGTAAGACACGATAAAAAAAAAACCCATTAAATGTAGTGGAAAATATGTTGAACAATTTTTAATTGGATTTAAAACCTTGAAAACACTATCAAAATCGGACCTTATATCAGTGAGCCCGTTTTTGTATTTTTCTTTTTTTTACGAACTTCTTACTGAGATAATGTTGAGAAGTGTGTCGATTCATATTTTTGTAGTTGAACTTCACACAGCCAAGCTTTGTTTTCAAATGCCTTCACCTGGTCGAAGAGGTTATGTACCAAACTGTTCTTACCTTGTAGTCATAAGTTCAGATCCTTTAGATGCATAGAGATATCGGGGAGATATGATAAATCAGCAATCAATTCAGGGTCTTCGAACTGATGTACAGGCTTGCCCTTACTTGCCACGAATTCACGAACTTCCTCTTTCAAGTCGAAAACTCTCTTCAGTACCTTACCTCTACTGAGTCAGCGAACCTTTGTGTAGTAGAGAACATCGCCATACTCTGAGTCCATATCCTTAAGGAATGTATGAAATGTCCTGTGGTTCAACCCTTGGGATCTGATGAAGTTCACTATTATTATTATTATTATTATCACTGCGTCTTACTACCCGTTCGGGTTATACGCATTTACGCTAATGTGTAATGGTAGGGTGATTGTGAGATGAAATGGAGGACCTACAGTTTAACGTGGAATCCAAACCACGGTGGAGGCCGGGCATTCCCCACATTCACAAGATGTCTTGTCAGAGGTGAAGGAAGGGTTTGGTAATAAGATAAATTTGTGCCGGGACCGAGGATTGAACCCCGGACCCTCAACACAGAAGTCCGACACCTTACCCCTAGACCCCCAGGTCACTCAAGTTCACTATTTTTGTTATATATTTCGTAACATGTTTGAAGCACACAATTTTATCTCACAAGTTCTCTTGTTTATTAGGCAATGGTATTGATCCAGTTTCATAGTCAAATTTAGTACGCCTCAAGTGCGGCGCTACACTAAGTACATGACGACACCTTCCTAAACCAGAATGGAATGGGCCAGTTTTCTATGCGAGAACGACCCATTCCATTCGAGTTTAGGTAGGTGTCGTCATGTACTTAGTGTAACGCCGCACTTGAGGCGTACTAAACTTGAATATGAAACTGGATCAATTGTATGAATTTGCCATTTTGACACGTAGCAGAACTAGCTTTTTTTCGTATTAGTGCCACAAAACCTTCATTCTTCTCTACCATTGCAGGAACTCCGTGAGTAGCTACTATAGGGAGATTGTTCAGCTGTAGATCGTATCGCTCCAAAGTTGAAGCGAGATAATTAAAATATCACTGCTTTTAGTAGTGCCTCTCATTAGTAATTTACCGGCCATTTCTTCTGTTACTGTAAAGTCATTGTGAATTACCCTGGTAAAAATAGCCAACTGGGCAGTGTCTGTAATGTCAGTTTTCCCATCGAGTGCCAATGAATAAAACACAAATTGAGAAACACGTTCTTTAATTGTATTTTAAATATCGCTTGCTAATTCTTCTACCCTTCTAGCCAGAGCTAATCCAGACAAACTGACTTGACGGACAAAGCTAACTTCAGCTGCCGACTCCATACACTCCTTAACAAATTCGTCATCTTTGATTTCAAATATATTTTCTCAGATATAATATAACTTGCCTCACCGCTTAATTCACTTACAATATTTTGCGTCTTAAATGACGATCGTTGACATTGCAGTCTTTTATTCAAATCGACCACTTTATCTGATCTCAGTTGTCCTTTAACTGCATACATTTTAGGTGGGTGTTTCTCGAGTCTTGGTGCGGATTTAAACCGTACCCCTTCAACACGGCAACCATGTCACAACAAAGCAAACAAACTTGTTTATTTTTAATATTTATTTAAAAAAAATACAAGTCCGTCCACTTTTGATTGAACACCTTTCCCTCATCGGTCATTTCTTGATTGTTCTTACAGCTTTTGTTAAAGAACAAGATACAAAAAAAAAAATGCGTATATAAAACAACGTACAAGGAACATACCTCAACAGCCTGACGCGTACTCAGAGGGGAGGGAGTGAGGGTAGCTGGAAGTTGACCAGATGTTTGACCTTGAGTTTCAATGTTGCCGCATGCTACAAAAGCATCGCGAACAGTCCCAGGTTTGAGTTTTAGTACTAAAAATATGTATCTTTTGGGATCTTTTAAACAGAAAAGTGGTTGTACGTAAAATTAGTCCGCGGGCCGTATAAAATTTCTCGGTGGGCCTCGGGTTGAAGTCCACTACCTTAGACCATACGGCCACCGAGGCGGGTGTGTGCAGACTTTATTTCAAGCTGGCTCAGAACTAGGTTTGGAAGTATAAGGCCATTCGATTATCAGCATTTTATTGCATAGTTTTAAACAGTTTATAATTATTATAAGCTGTAAATAGTGATGCAATTATTTCAAACCATTTCAATTGACGATCTATTTTTTGCTTTTATGTATTGAAATAATTGCATCAATCTTTATGATTACTGTTAATATTATTATATAATTTCTACATTAAATTAAAAGCCACTCAGATTCTTGCATAGATTAATATAATAGGATTAGAACCATTTGATTAAACTTATAATAATGACTCTAACCTCCTAGACCTTATTTTTGCTAATTTTCACCACCCTTTGGTAGTTCATAGCTTTCAATCACTAGAAAATATTGACTTAGCTCATCCACCCTTATTAATTACACTAGATATACCCATTGCAACTAAAAATAATGCTACCCCCACCACATATATTGATTATGCACGTGGTGGGTACTTCAATCTTTAAAATTACCTGGCCACCGCTGATTGGTTTTGTGTTTATTCAACTACTTATGTTAACTTGGCCACAGATAATTTCACCAAATTAGTCCAAAGGAAAATTAAAATGCATATTTCTCAAAATACTATTAAAAATTCATCCAAATAGCCGATTTGGTTTTCTTCAACGCTTAACTACTATATCAGGATCTTTTTTTAAAATTTAAACAAACAAATAATAGTGATTTATATTCACGTTTTTCATACTTTAGTAAATTAGTTAAAACAACTTTGACTATAGATAGAATCGTTTGGATGAACACATTAGAAAATAGTATCAAAAGAAAACCCAAGGATTTTTGGACATTTGTTGAACATAATCGTCTGAATAAAGTATCACTGTCAAATTTAGAAATGAATGTCAAGATTATAGCGGATACTTTATTAATTGAAAATGAGTTTTTTACCTACTTTCATTCCGTTTATAATTCAGCCCTTCCTATCTTACCCTACCCCGTTATTGAAACGAGCGCGCCCTTGTATCCTTGCCACATTACAGCCTTAGATGTTGCTAGTGCTATAAAAAAATTGAGTTCTTCTAGATGTTCCGGGACCGATGGAATTCCAAGTTTTATTGTTAAAGGCTGTGCCAGCATTTTCAGCCCTTTGTCAGCCTATATCTTTAACATTAGCCTGTCAAATGAAACTTCTCCTCTTACGTGGAAACAATTTGTTGTCATACCTATCTACAAAAAGGGGGCAAAAACAAATGTTTGTAGTTATAGACCCATTTCTCTCTTAAACACTTTATATAAAGTATTCAAGAAAATCATATATTAACATACTTTCCACCGCCTTAAAATAAACTTTCAGATAATCAACATGTCATTATAAAAAATAAATCTGCCGTCACAAATTTAGTAGAATTTCTTAGACATGTTGCCCCTCAAGTCTCTGCCCAAGGTCAGGTTGATGCTATTTATTTTGTCCGAAGTAAGGCATTTGACTTTTGTCTAAACTTGGTAATTTTGAACTTTCTCACCCATATGTAAATTGGTTCAGCAGTTATTTGCATGAAAGATCATTCACTATTAAAATTGATTCACACCCCCCCCAATACAATTTTAGCCCCCTGTGGTATACCACAGGGTTCTAATTTAGGTCCTATTCTCTTTAATGTGTGTATTGATAACATTGGTAAATATTTGAACTCTTCTAGTTATTTAGTCTTTGCTGATGATGTAAAATTATTCAAAATTATCAAATCAATTGCAGATTGTTTAGTTTTACAAAATTATATAAATGGTATTCTATAATGGCCTTTTGAAAATGGAATGTCTATTAATAAATCTAAGACCAAATCTATAACTTTTACTAGGGAAACTAATCTTTTCTTTTTTACTTATAAGTTGGGCAATGAAAACATAGTTCGTACCCTTTATATTAATGATCTTGGTGTTCTTCTTGATAACAAACTTTATTTCCACTATCATGTTGACCATGTAATTTCCCAATCATTGAAATTACTTGAACTTATTAAATTTATTACTTCATCATTTAAGAAAGTTGACTGTTTTTTATGTCTGTACTACGCCCTGGTTGGATCTAAGTTAGAATACGCTACTGTTGCTTGGAATTACATCACCTTAACTGACTCTCTTAGGTTGGAAAACGTTCAGATAAAATTTGTCGCTGCGTGCTTTGATAAATTCTTTACTAACAGGATTTATTATGACTATGACAGAATTCGAGACCTCTCAGAGCTCCAAACTCTCTACTCGCGTAGACTTTATTATGATGCACTTTTTGTATTTAATATTTTCAATAGCAATATTTCTGGTAAATTTGCCCTTGATCATGAAGGTAGCCCTTCTCGGGATTCTCATATTCCAAAATAATTTTTTCTCAATAGCCTTTACAAGGTGATCCCTTTAGGCCATTGTATCCATATCGCCAATTCTATATTCATGGAATTCGACTTTTATCATAAAAGAAAAGCTAAACTCAGAGAGTTATTCAAGGAACTCCCATATCAATAATTTAGCTATCCTGTAGAGTTTCTGACTATAATATTTAAATTTACAATATTCTGATTTATTTGTTGCATATTGTTACTGCTTTTAAAACATGTATGTTTAACTACTCTTTATTTATTTCTTACTATTACTATTACTTTCTTACAGTTAGAGAAAGTATTGTGATCGTCAAAAAAATCGAATTCGAGATTTTAATGAATTTCGACCTTTCATGACCTCCCGAATAATTTTTTTTTTTTTAATTTCCGTCGTCTGTACCTCCGACTAGGGCTTAACCTATTTTACCTATCGGACTGAAACTTGGTATCCTGGGTTTTCATAGGGTTGCCCTGAGGGTTTTTGGAATTGGATATCTGACCCTAAAATCAAGGGTGATTTACTGAAGGGTAAAAAGAAAAAAAGTCGATTTTATCAAAATATGCTCTAACGATTTTGATTAAATTTCATTTCTAAACATTTATAAATATTCCATACAAAATGGCTACTCTCAATATTTCGGTAAAATGACTTTGAGGGCTTCGGTCTGATGCGTAAATTTTCTTTTTTTTAAAATTATATCTCCGAAACTATTTGATATATGAAATTACTTATCATCACAAATATATATATATCTATTTTTAATACAATTAATATTTTATTCGAAACGTATTTTTATAAAACCTATAACTTTCAAGCTATATGCAAATATATATATTTTTTAACTTTTCGAGCACTAAAGGTAAAGTATTGCGACCGTAAAAAAATCCGACCTGAAATGTTGATGGATGTCGACGTCTCATGACCCCCCGAACCCCAAAAGTGGTCTTTGTAATGCCGTCTGACTGTGTGTTTTTTTAACCCCGATATTAAGAGTAGTTTAGTAAAAAGTGAAAAGAGAAAAAATCCATTTTCTCAAAATTGGTTCTAACTATTTTTTATTAAAATTCGTATTTAGGTGTTGATTAAGATTATAAATAGACTAGCTATTTTAATTTTCCTATGAAAATGAATTTCAGGGTAACTTACTGAGGGATACATTTCCGTATCTCCACAACTATTTGAGATACTAAATAACTTATCATTGCAAAATTGTAGTAATATTAAAAATAAAATACATTTATATGAAATATATTTTTATAAAACCAACAGTTTCTGAGATATTGGCAATTATATTGATACAATTTTGTGAGCATTAGTTGTAAATAGATACTACTTAAGTTTTAACGCAATAATTCTACAATGCCATAGAGTAAGAAACGAGTAAATCTCTCAAAAAGTGTATGTTCTATTTGTTTCTACCTCTTAGGAGAAATATTTGTACAACAATGCTTTCTATAATTTTAGATTAAATATTCAATATTTACCTATTTAATTAGTCAAAATTTAGAAATGAAGACTTTAATAGCAATGCAATAGCCATAAGATGTGCAACCCCTAATAAAATGTAAAAAAAATTAAACCGGAAGTCGACATTTCAATACTAAGTGTTGACCCTTCGGGACCGAATATCGATATTTTTTATTGGTCCAAATATACAAATGAAGACGTTAATTCATTAAAAATAAAATTATGAAATTTAAAACCGTGAATAAAAAATGTTTTACATATGTCAAACGCAATTTGTTCTCGGCTTTGCAAGTGTATGTTATATTACGAATTTTGAGTAAATATCTCCATTTCTAAACAATAGAATGAGAAATTTCGTGGCTATTTCCATACCATTTATTTTTTATTCTTATTCTTATTTACTATTTTCTCATAACTATTCATCAGTATGTATAATTATTTAGCTATTTTTTTTATCATATTTTCTCGTGTAATTATAATGATGTATTTGTAAGGTACTTGTGTACTTTCAGTGCTGGCCTGTTATAGTCTCACGACTGTTGGCCAGCACTATAATAAAGGAAATTGAAACTGAAAGTATTAGTTAGCACCGCATCTTACTACCCGTTCGGGTTATACGCTTAAGTACTAATTACGCTAATGGTTTATAAATTGGGAAGGTTGAATTTAGAGGAAGTGAACCTGCATTTGCGTGGAGGGAGAGTGGAAAAACATTTATAGAAAACTACTCCCAGTTCACCCGAGCGAGATTCTAACCTCGATCTCCCCGTCCTCGGCAGTCTAGCTCAACACGAAACCAGCGCTTTAGCCAACTACGCCACCGAGGCGGGTATCAATCTTTAAAGCTTATAATTATTTACCGCATAGAATTATGCAAGAATATTTTGATGGTCGAATTACCTTAAACATCCACGCTTTGTTCCAAGGCCACGCGCAAGCCCTCTTCCCGCTAAATTGTTGGTACCGCGCCCAACACCGCTGAAATGGATGGCCAGATAATTAAACTCGTTGTCACGGGCGCAATTTGACAGAACACATGCACATATGAGCACAAGCGGCTGTATGAATCCGAGTATTTGTGGAATGTGGTGGGTCAGCTTGATAAGGTGGCCGCCTACGGAGCCTTGAACACGTTCAGAAACCCCGCGTTTTTAAAGGAGTTTGTTATTTCAAAATATGGTTCGCAACAAGATGGAGCTTGCATTGAATTGAAAAAATTAACTGATTATCTAATTGGGTAACGACAGGGCATTATAAGATATTTGAGGATTGTTTTAGTGGTTTTTGAAGCTTCAGAGGGGTCGTTACCATTTGGAATACAACAGAGATGATATTTCACCTCAAGTAGGTGGTGCCCTTAATTAATTACAGCTACTCTCTACCTTGTGTATCGACAACACGGTGATCAATCCGGAAAATCTACAAGGGCAAACTTGATCTGATTTTATTTGTAAAAGGCACGTTTCA
>CABFOV010001809.1:0-11430 GCA_902141375.1 Timema poppense | reverse complement strand
GTGATCAAACCGGAAAACCCACAAGGGCAAACTTGATCTTATTTTATTTGTAAAAGGCCCGTTTCCCCCCCCCCCCCCCTAACGGATCTTCAAGGGACTTATATTGAACTCCGAATTAGTGGTCGGTTAAGGTGATTTATTAATATAAACAGAAACACAAGTACCAAGTGAACACAAGTCAATCAAGGTTAATCTCTGTTGAAAAAAACAGTTCGGGACTGAAAATATCGGTTCCGTCAAGATGGACTAGGCTCGCAACAAATAATATGATCTCTCGTGTTTACAACTATCAACTGTCAGCTGTCAACCTGACACCACCCACTTCAGTGGTCGCATGGTCTAATGCCGGGATAACGATCAACTTAACTTTAACTTAACGTAACGTTCACTCAAGGTTCACCTAACTTAAGAAAACAGATGTGTGATCACGATTCACGTAACTTAACGTAGCATCTTCGAGTCAAACATCTTCATTTTAGAGTACCTATGTGTTTTAATATGTGATTTGTACTATTTGTAAAGTGATCTGTGAATGTTAACAGTTTTCAATAGATATAATAAATATATATTATTAATATGTTTTGATAAATTTAGCTTTCCTATTTAAGTTTAATTAAGAAAAATGTCTTATCACTAATACTTAAGCTAAAGATTAAGTCTTGGTCATAAAACTAATAAATAAATTACAAAATAGCCCTATAGATGTTACTCGCATGATGATTGGCTGGCTAGACCACGTGGTACTCTTCATGTAACGTTCACTTAAGGTATGGCTTCACGGGGCCGACCATCACCACACCGCATCTTATTTTCTAACAATTTTTATATTCTTTATGGACTGAGTTATATTACAAAACAAGTTTGTATTTTTATTTTTACTTGCAAAGGCATTCACCTATTTCCATAAAATTAAGTTAGCTATTAATTACGAAGAATAATGTTTTAAGTTAGCTAATAACTAAGCAGAGTAAAGTTTGTTGTTCAACAAGTTGTTGTATATAATATTCTTTATCTTGTACGTAATGTTGGAAACAATGACTACAGCGTCACACGTGTCAAAGAAGTGCCTAGTTTTATAAGTGCTGACAGAGTGACTGCCAGTCACTGTCAATAATCACTAGTATAAATCACTGCTCTGTTAAAATCAAGGTCACTGTGATCACCGATATCATAAAATCACTATTTCGCCCATGACTACAGTGTTTAGGGGTTAGCACGAAGACAAAGCTCGGAAGCTCCAGAACATTTATTTCCGGTGGTGGGAGGACACACGGTTCGCACCGAGCGACGCTCTCTCGACGATTCGTCGGCGCCGATGCGGTGTAGCCGGTCCATTATAATGAAAGACTTCCCAGGACATCTATTGAGTGAAGTGAACTGTAAGTGAACGTTAAGTTAACGTTAAGTTAACCGCATCGTGATCACTTCCATTTAAAAACACGAGACGAACCTTAACGATAAGTGACGTTAAGTTAACCTTAAGTGAACGTTAAGTCGATCGCGATCCCGGCATAAGGCAGGGGTTTACAACCGGGGGCCCACAATGTTTTTTTTTGTTGTGACCCACGAAGTTTCTTGGAAAAAGTATTTATTTATTTGAGTTATTTAACGTGGACTTTCTGAACTGACTGTTTATATCAGCACATGACTTATAAACTAACTTAAATCTATAGGAGACACAGCATCCAGTGTCGTCGTCCCCCCTCCTCCCACAGCCCCCTTAATTCAACACTGTGAAAGGGAACCCCCTCATTTCTTTAATAATACATTTTTCGGCCATACCAGGTATCGAACCCAGTATCCTTATATCAGTAGACAGACAAGCTACCAACTGAGCTAGGTTGTCGGACTCTTGTAAAATTAATCTACTTTAGTAAAATGGATGTTTTTAGCCTAAAAACAGAATGTTTTGATTTGCGTGAAGAAAATCCATGAAAGTACCAGCTGATGTCCATGTTAATTTCTTGCCTTACATTTGCTGTATTATATTAAAATATCAAAGATCGTGTATTTTAGTGAGAACATTTGTCTGATATGAAATAAAACATGTTTCAATTAGCGCTTTTTAATTAATTAACAATTAAATACAAGTTATGTTCTCGTATTTGCACAACATGACTAAAACTAGTCATTCAATTGTGGCCCTTTGGAACTTTTAAGTAGGAAATCTCTGCTCTAAGGGGTCACTCTTGAAATATGGTAAACTTCTGATAACAATGAGATAGGGGTTCGGATCCTGGTTTGGTGCGTTGGCGGTGGTTTTTACTCTAGCTCCATGCAAATACGGGTACACTTCCTCTAAATTCAACTTTTCTCAACCCTAGCACATTATTGTAATTAGTATACCCTACATATGCGTGTGTACTAAACGGGTAGTAAGAAGCGGTGATTAAAAGCTTGACACTACTTATACTATATCTGGATTGGAACCACAGACTCATCTTCCGGCTCTCATCAACAGTGACACGGAGTCAAATGGGTTTGTTGGATCAACAATCACATTTGGGTTTGCTTTGGCCGAATATATCTTCTTAGATGACGGATTCAAGGTTTAGATTAAAACCCAGTTTTTAGATCAGGATCAAGAAGGATTCCCTCCTAAACGCTATGTGACTTTTCCTTTAAATCTTCAATACGAGAAGGAGCTCAGAGGAGAATGTGGCGGAATAAAGCTTGATATACTCCCTCGCTATCCTTCCTTTTTCCCTTTTCTGATCCCTTTGATTGTTTTAGCTCCATCTCTTTCTCTTGAAGTATTATACGTGACATCTGGGGAGAAAAAAAAAGAGCGATCACGAGTTTAAAATGGCTAGAAAGGGTGGGATAGCGAGTTTAAAATGGAGGTTACTAAACAGCTGATAGAGATAGGTTATGAAGTCACATTAGCTAGAAAGGGCGGGATAGCGAGTTTAAAATGGAGGTTACTAAACAGCTGATAGAGAGAGGTTATGAAGTCACATAGCTAGGAAGGGCGGGATAGCGAGTTTTATTTTAGAGCCACGTCTTACTACCCGTTCAGGTTATACGCTTATGTACTAGTTAAGATAATGATTTTATGTATTAGGAAGGTTAAATTTAGAGGAAGTATACCTACATTTGCGTGGAGGGAAAGTGTAAAATAATTGATGAAAAATCACCCCCAGTACACCCGACCGAGATTCAAACCTTGATCTCCCCGTCATCGACAGTATAGTATAACTGTCCTTAGACCATGCGACAACCGAAACGAGATATAGTGAATTTAAAATGGTGGATATTCGAACAGCTGATAAAGTGAGGTTATGTAGTCGTGTGGCTAGAAAGGGCGGAAACACTTGAAGAGGGACGTCTTGAAAACAAAAAGTTATGTTTTTTTTCTGGGACAACTGTTATGGGTCTTCTTCAAGTCCGATTCTTGATTATTGGAGTATTATGTTAGAGGTTCTATAAAGTTTTGCACTAGGTGGTTCTAGTGGTAAGTCGTTGTGCTATACTCTTGTTGCACCAGGCGGCTCTAGTGCCAAACGTCTCAGAGAAAGTTGCGGATTAATCCAGTTGACATCGTTACGTGTTGGCATTGTTAAGTAGTCACGACTAAACAGGAATAATTGTGCCAGGCGAAACGAATAACACGCATTGCTGACAGAGATGAACTCGGATAGCACCCCGCAATGCTGATTGCTGACAGATAGGAGGACTTGACCCCCCCGCACTTAGCAGTGAGTCAGGCGGTCTAACCACTCCTCCAAGCTATTGTTGACGCTGATCACGTCAGCCTGTCACTTGGTACGCCGGGTCAGGTCTAGACCTTGGTTCCTCCCTGTGTTGACTCTAATAATGGTCATTTATTGACATAGCCGTTGAAGGTTTCACCCGAAACTAAAGACAAAGATGTCCTACCTTCCTCTTAACATTCAAGTGCCTGCCACTCGTAGAGTTCAACAGGAGTGTTTGTTCAGTGGCGTGTGGGATGTTACATTTTCACAACGAGCCACTCTTGGAGCTGATTATGTATCGCAAACCCCCCCCCTCCCCCCCATGTCTAACTTCTCTAGATACAAACTATACATTGTACTTTTATTTATTTGAGGTATTTAACGTGCATTAATATTATTATTATTATTATTAGCACCGCGTCTTACTACCCGTTCGGGTTATACGCACTTACGCTAATGTGTAATGGTAGGGTGATTGTGAGATGAAATGGAGGACCTACAGTTTAACGTGGAATCCGAACCACGGTGGAGGCCTGGCATTCCCCACATTCACAAGATGTCTCGTCAGAGGTGAAGGAAGGGTTTGGTAATCAGATGAATCTGTGCCGGGACCGAGGATTGAACCCCGGCCGCCAGCACAGAAGTCTGACACCTTACCCCTAGACCGCCAGGTCACCATTTTTTAACGTGCACTTTGTGAACCAACTGGTTATATCAGCACACGAGAAATTCTATAAACAAGAGTGAAAGGACCTACCATTTTTGCCGGGAAAGTTATTTTCACATACCTTCCAAAGTTATTTTATGCCACAATTGACATGAGACCAACGGCTTTACTTCATCTCCTAGGGAAGTTGTCCTATGGATTTTTATCGCTCAATAAAAATCCGTCGACCCCGGTCGGGTTTAAACCCACAAAAATCAGGTCATGAGGTGAGCACTTTATCCAAATACCATCGAGGTGGACCATACATTGTTTACCCTTACGGCAAATTACAAAATCCTCTATTATAACTGGCCATACGCCAGGTTACAATATTTCCATCGAAACGATTTGTTGCCAGTCAGAACCTTGAAATGAATATGTTATGTGAACAAATAATGAAAAGTATTATCGAATGTTTTCACTCTCAAGGTAAAATTAACAGATACGAAGTGACAATAATTTATCGTGCCATGTAACACACGCCATTTTGGTTTGTCAGACCCAACCTCTTTTTAGCATCAGACAAGAGTAAACAAAAATAAACTGAGCTTAACATAATAGTAAATAGTTGACCTCATATATGAGTTAATACCTTCTCTAAACAAAATTATAACTTGATCAACAAACGTGTGATTGGGACTGTAGGGTACCTCCAAGGCTGAAAGGCGGTCTGACGCACGCGTACTTGCTATTATCGTTCATTAGCTTTATTTGCTATAGCACAAAACGTACAATGCACACAATCGCTTTAGAGTGAAGATTTCTAAGCCAGTGATGAGCATATTAACGTTGTGAGCAATGCTATATCTATACAGGGGATTTACTTAGCATAATTATAGCACTTGTCTGCGTCACTGTCAGTGTAAATTGTGATGCTATACCTATCATGTTACCAGCAGCGCTGCCTGGCTGTTGTATTATAGGCTGTCTAGCATCTTAGACTTCGATAAGAGAAAAAATGGTACTATTATTTATCAACCAATCTATCTATCTATCTATCCATATCTTTATCTAACAATCTATCTATATCTTTATCTATCTATCTATCTATCTATCTATCTATCAACCTATTTATCTATCTACCAACCTATCTATTTATCAATCAATAAATCAATCTAGTTATATATATCAATATATCCATCTATCAAGCTATCTATTTATCCACTTCCGTAGCCAGAAATGTATTTGGGTAAGGGGGGAGGGGGGTTCTGCATAGTAGGAGCCTGAAGGCGAGCAAAACTAATTGTAATGCTTCTATTTAATTGAAGGATTCAACTTTCACTTTTTGAACACACTGAAAAGTGTTTATATATATCATTAATACGACTTACATACTAACTTAATTTTATAACATATGCATCAACCAGACCAAAGACAGTAAATTCATAAATGATATATACTATATCCCTGCTAGGAATCGAACCCTGGACACTAAACACAGTAAGTAGAAACGCTAACAACTGAGCTAATACTAATGCTGACACCAGTGAGACGTAAAAGGTAACTCTCTCTAACTTTAGTTACTGCATCATAAATATAGTATTGGCAACTTCATCAAGTATAAATTTATTATTATTATTTCATTTACTGAAATATTGCACTATGTATCTAACCTTTACAACATAAAATGTTCACGCCTAGCCATCTATGCAGACCGTAACATTACTGCATCAAGGTAAACAGGAATAATGTATTATATATCAAGTAAAACTAGTCCAGATAATCTGCTTTCTCGAGTAGAATTCCGCAATAAGTCTTTAGTTTTCGGAGAGTTGAAAAAAGTTCTCTCCGGTGCTGCAGTTGAAACCGGAAGAGTTGCAAATATTTGGAGTAGCTTTATTGTGTTTGGAAATAACTCCTCATTGCACTCTTTAAACTATCACGCGCACACGATAGTCTTGAAGTTGACTCTTTCTCGGCCCACTTCGACTTCCACATACTGATTTCTGTGGTGAACATAGCAGGCTCAGGCAACAGAGCACTGTAAAACTCAACACATTCGTTTATTTATTGTTGATTTGAGTCAACACAATGGTTCTGAACGATTTTTTTTTGCAGAGATGCAATTACAGACTTGTGATTTTTAAATCTGTCTTTTAGCTGTGTACATACATGATCAATAAATGGAAGAAATATGTTCCTTTTGAAATATTCCGATGGGGCATCAGATGTCTGTGTAACTGCTTCAATATTATTCGTGGTATCTTCATTTCTAAACCTATGTTTACCGTCAAGAGGCACGCACCCTGAAATAAAGAGTTGACTAAACTTTTTATGCACATCCTTCCAGATAGTGTTGGGAACGGAAACTCCATTTTCCACATAATCACGTGCAGCTTCAAGATAACACGAAACTTTGTGAAGTGCTTTGCATATTACAAGTGTCTTAGAAATAATATATATTCTAAAACTCTCAAAGAAACAACTGACTGACTTTGGGTTACAGCATTAATTAGCTGACCTGGTTTTTTTTTTAAAGCTATTTCTTTGTTTGGGAACTCTTCCAACTTCTCCAGGGAATTAGCCACCGCCGAGTAAAGTTCCTTAAATCGAAAAACGCCTCGTGTTTATAAACCCATCGCGTTTCACACATAGCTATGAGAGTTTTGTGCTTTTAATCAGGTAATATTTCACCTATAGCATGTTTTAAAACATCATTACTTTGTGCAGATGAACGAAAGAAAGTTCTTACAGACTGAATTATCCCAATACTATTTCTAATAGCTGGAAGCGCACATGAACAGGCAAATGCAAGGTTTAGTGAATGCGCACTACAGTGTGTGTATAATGCCATAGGATAATCTTTACGAATGTAGGCTTGCACGCCATGTAAGTGACCACCCATGGCTGTTTCTCCATCTCATCCTTGGTCAACCAAGTATTTGAAAGCAATACCATGACGCTCGAGGCGTGTCTTGATCAAAGATGCAAGTCCTTGTCCTGTTAAATCATGAGCAGGTGCAAATTCAAGAAAATCTTTCACGCGCTTTGTTTTCATCTAAGTCCATATAGCGCACACATGGCGATAATTGTTCTGGTATAGTGATATTTGTGGTTTCATCAGCTAACACTGTAAAACATTTGTAATTGTTTATTTTATGCACAATTTTTTCTTGTATTATACAACTACAAATGTCAATAATCTGATTTTGAATTTTTGGACTAGTATATTGTGCATTCATTGCTTGGGTTTATAAGTGAGTCACCAGCATGCACGCGTAATCTCAATAAGGCGTGAAAATTCCCATAATCTACACTTAAATTCTCTTTCATTACACTTCCTGCGTCATTCGTACCACTCAGAGCAATTTCCTGCCTTCCACAAAAGATCACTCTTTCAATCACAGAACGCAATTCATCTCTGTTTTCTATAGTTTGGTGCTCCTTAGTTCACTGCTGAACTGATCAATAGTTACACTCTTTTGTTTTCTCCTTTCTATATTCGAAAATAAATCTGCATAGTCACTGCACTTCTTGTGGTAGGTTGTGTTAGCATGTGTGACAAAGCTATCAAGAGCTTTCTTCCAATTGGTAAAAGATCGGTTTACTAATGCTCCTAACTGTTGATGCTCACCTTTACCACCTTGTCCGGCAGCAAATAAAACACACTATACACAATGCACCTTCCAGATGTTACGATTTGCGAACAAACTAACCAAATAAATCTTTTAAACTATGGAATCTGAAAACTAAGATTTTGTTTAGAATGTATGCGAAACTGATAATATGCAGAATTTCTGGAGGAACACATGGTGACGTCAGAAGCTGGTCTTTCACTGAATCAGTCCAATTAGCCTTACACACAAACCATCCTATATCACATTCAATACTATCAGGATTCTTGAAAATTTCTTCCAATTTGGTGGTTTTTGTGGATACAGTTGGAATTTATTTAGTTAGCAATAATTATTCATTTGTTGAATTTAAATCAGCGGGTTGATCGCATGTATCGACTTTATAGCTTTTGTTATTTTGACCAAAGAGTTCATTAAAGAAAGATGCCTTACTTTTCAGGCCAGATTTCTCCAGTTCTTATTTAAAAATATTAACTGAAATCCACGGCCTACTCAACCATAAACAATGTTCAAATAAATAAATCTAACTCTTCTCATGCTATTCAGTAAATACTTGTATTCATTATTCAACCCCCAAGCATAAACTCAAGTAAAATTCAAATTAAGTCTAGGCGCACAAACATACCCTAACAAACAAACTTTAATGTCGAGCATCCGAAATGTTTGGTGTCCATATTTCAACTGCTTCCTAGTTGTTTGTCTCTCGCTGGCTCTGAACAACAATTGTTTGCTTCAACAATGAATATTACGTTACATAATTTTTTTAAAGTACATGTTAACTACTTAGAAACTCTATCAATTACATGCACTACTCAACACAGAAAACATTACATCTCATGGTCAAGCGCTGTAATCGCTCTAGAGTATGAGAGACGAAGGGGTGAGAGGAGATGCCCATAGGACTCTTAGTACAGTCAGTACCAAATGACAAGTGGGACATAAGTGGTGGTACTTGGCTAATATGAGACTTCTGTTACTTGCGTTGAGTATATAAGTAGTTCTAACTTACCTTAGATACTAAATGAACTCCTCGACATCTGATATTTGTCCGTCAGTGTTGTCACCGTAGCTACTTGACGTACTACTGTTGTCGCTGTCACTTTCATCTCCAAAAGAAATAAAAATTTGTTCTATTCCTTCCTCTACCAGACTATAGGATTCTTCTTTCTTAACATGAAATATAGTGTTTTGCCATTCCTCCTCAATGATAATATTGATTGCTTCGTCTGTTAAATGTTTTATTTCTAAAGTGCTCTGAGCAAATTTTTGGCCGCGACTCGTGATTTCACCTTGTTCCAAATCAATTCTATGGTATTAAGGTTACAATGGTAAGGAGGTAACCTAATTACATTGTGCCCATTTTGTTCACATAAATTATCTATGTAAAATATGAGAGACTAACGTAGGTAGTGGACTAACTCCAAGACCTATCTTTTCGTCATCTGTTCCTCATATGCGATACTGTTTGTGTCCGACTACAGCTGCAGTTCAGCCTTTCTTGATACCTTTGTTGGTGGCCTATTGCAGTTCAGCCTTTCGTGATACCTTTGTTGGTGGCCTATTGCAGTTCAGCCTTTCTTGATACCTTTGTTGGTGGGGTATTTATTTTACTGTATGATGCGATTAGGCTAATTTGAGAAAGGTTGGGGATAAGTTTTTCTTTCGCCCACTTAGAAAAATGTTAGAAATTCATCTATTTGTGATAGTCACCACTTTTTGTTTTTGATTTGAAAATAAGAAATGCATTTGATACAAATACCTTCTCTGAACCAGCATGGACATTAATCCACCTCTGTCCTGCACCATCATTTATCAATACTTCTTTTGTTTCTGGGTCTTGCCAACATTTACTCAGTGTATGCGGAATTAATCCAGGTTTCATCAAGATATACCACAGGAATTTTTGGTCCCCTAATTTTTTTTTCCTTTTTTCTTAAATATCTAGCCCTACATGCAACTATTTAGTTTTCATCCATTAAAATTAATCTTTTATTTTAACACTTTTTAAATTTAAACCTCATTATTTTCAATGCCCTTCTCAATGTTTCTTTGCTCCCAGTGAAATTGATTTATTCTTTTACTACTGCTAATAATTTATTTAAAGTTGGTGCTCCCTTTAACGATTTAGAACTTCTCTATAAGTCGTCGAATGACACACAAGTCAAAATCATCAAAACAATTTTTCTGCTGCTGGATTTGTGTTTTTTTTCCCCTTGGAGTTAAAAGTTCTGTTTTTGTCCCACTTGCCAAACTTCTTTCCTTTTGAATTTTACAAATGGTACACCCTGATGTTCCTGTTGTCTTCTGCTGCACATTTTGTGACTTTCAAAAAGGTTCTTATAATGTCCCGATAGTTTTTCACTCTAAAATAATTACATTTGCAGTAAAATCGCATTCTTCGCTGTGGATAGTTGGTTTAGCGCGGTTATTTGAAGCCATTATAAAAACACTTTACGTACCTCGTATTTAAATTTGTTCAGTTATCCGTATTGTTTGTCAAAAAAGATAAAAAATAAAGTGAAACATTCTCCACAAAACTACTGAAAGTCCTAAACCATCGAACTTACGCTCCCTCCTCGGTAATCTGACCGGAGTGTGCCTCAAGATAATCGACTGATGACGTGTTTAATTGGTCTCCCCCCTTCATTATTCAAATTGTTGACATTCTTTATGCATACAATGTTTACTGTGTCGTGTAGTAAATACGTTTTAAACTATTTATTTCACTAAACATTGCATTGCTAAATATTTTTAGGGTTTAAGTTTTTTTTTTCAGATTCAATTATTTGTAAATTTTTAGCAAAGTCAGTGTTAACACTTCGGAACCAGCTCATGCTAGATTTATACAAATATAAAATAATTATTTGTCATATTTATGATTTATGGCACCTTTATGATATACCATAAACAAATAAATATTTGAGCTACCTGGTGTAACTGTACCGTGCTACTTTCTTGGAGATAGACCTTCTTTCCACCGAGGTTCGACTGGCCAGTTGGGAAACAAACGTAAGGGAAATTTCAGAGTTAAAATGTAGATAACAGAAGTTGACATTTCTTGAAAAGGTTGGTCGTAGTAATTATATATATTTGAGAATTCAGTCACAGAAAATTTTTAATCACAATTTGACTCCTTTACCCTTGAACTAACAACACCCTTAAAAATGAAAAGTATAATATTATAAAAACATAACATTATGAAAATAAATTCTTATGTTACCCTAATTATTTTGGGGGTAGGGGGACTTTGAACCCCCAAAACCTCCCATTGGCGCGGCCCTGTTGCTCTATCTATCAATATATATATGTATATATACTTTATATTTATATATAATAACTATCTATCTACCCATGTCTGGAGAAAGCGTTCGATAAGGTATGGCATCTCGGCCTTATCCAAAAAATGATAAACCATAACTTCCCACGTGGCGATATACATCTGATTTACAACTAC
>CABFOV010001808.1:82080-95399 GCA_902141375.1 Timema poppense | reverse complement strand
GGGGGGGGGGGTAGCCCTACCCCTAAACCCAAGGGACGGACACGCTCTAAGAGAGAAGAGGGGGTATAACTTATTCTCCCTTGGGATCAAAGTAGACCAGTAGACATCCCTCACTCCATCTCCCTTGAAAAAGAGAGATATTTCGATGACGTCAGATAGACATATTTTACGTGGCGAGGGAAGTTAGGCTTTGGGCACATGCAAACCTGAAAATGTGAAAATCTTTTCTTTGAAAATAAAAATAAAGCCCAGATAAAATTTAATTAAATGTTATCTTAAATCAAGTCCAAAAAAGTGATAAGTTGATGGAGAGTCAAGAAGGTTACGTAATGATGAGTTACATATATTGTACACATTATCATGGCGATCAAATCTTGCAGGTTACGATACAGTGCGAATGGAATAATCTAGAACCGTGTTCAAGGTATTGACTAGTAAGCCTAAGGCGGGGTTTATGTTCATACATAACGCATAAATAATAGTAAATAATGCATAGCGAATAGTTCGCAATTCATAAGAAAAATGGAACATCTTATAATGGAAAAACGTCGTTTAATAAACTATATTTTTTGAATCTTGAAATTAACCTAATTTAACTGTTACCTATGGGCCTATTATTACATTGAATTTAATGTTTATTCAGTTTTGATTTTACTCTCTTAAATATTAAGATAAACCTACTTTTCAATAAGATAGTAAAAAAAATTATAATTCTCTTTTATTTTCTATCATACATACGATCCTATTCATTGATGCAAAATAAATAAAATTGGTTTTAAAGGAAGTGTACGAATATTTCCGCGGAGAGAGAGAGAGGGGAAAACAATTGTGTAAAACCCACCCCTCAGTATACCCAACCGGTATTCGAACCTCGATCATCCCATCATCGACAGTAAAGTATGTCATGAGAGTAATGCCTTGGACCATGCGACCACCGAGGTGAGTACTACTCTAATCAAATCACTAATAAACTTGGTGTTTAAATGGACGACTAAAATAGCTTTTATTATTAGCTGTACAGTTGACCTTTTATTATTATCTTAATTTTTATCATTATTAGATTTATTTTTAACAAAACGTAAGCTATTTTACTGTGTTTCAGTTTTTCTCTTTTTTAAAAGTTTAGTTTTCAAACGTAAAATAAAATAAAAATGAAAAAAATATTGTTTCCATAATTGAGTAAAAACCCACTCAGCCTTGTATCTAGTCAATCTGTAACCTAATTTACTGCGCATGACTGAGTGTTGTGAAACTGTTTCACGCCTACTCCAGGGCCCCCGCACTTCACTCGCAATGTGTCGACTTTAAAAGCTTTTTAATTAAGTGACATTAAATTAGTTGTAGTGGTGATGGCGCGAAGGGAGGGCTTAGCGACGCTACGGAAAGACTGGGAAGAGTGAAAATGTTTGCTGCGATAGATGATTTACAAAGGACTTTACCCGAACCCCATGACTGGTGAAGGAATCCGACTACAGGTCTCGGGGACCCTGCTTCTATCCCGGTTGAGGTCAAAAATTAACTTATTATTTGTGTCACAAAGTAGCGTACAAATGTTCATATTATTTGCACTATATTTGTCGGTTCAAAGTTAATCTGTTTTAATTAGTGAGTTTGACCCAAAGTTTATTAATGATGATTATGATTATTGATTATTATTAATACCCCGTCTTACTACCCGTTCGGGTTATAAGCACTTACGCTAATGTGTAATGGTAGGGTGATTGTGAGATGAAATGGAGGACCTACANATATTATTATTATTATTATTATTAGCACCGCGTCTTACTACCCGTTCGGGTTATACGCACTTACGCTAATGTGTAATGGTAGGGTGATTGTGAGATGAAATGGAGGACCTACAGTTTAACGTGGAATCCGAACCACGGTGGAGGCCTGGAATTCCCCACATTCACAAGTTGTGATTAATACACGTCTTGTCAGAGGTGATGGAAGGGTTTGGTAATCAGATAAATCTGTGCCGGGACCGAGGATTGAACCCCGGCCGCCAGCATAGAAGTCTGACACCTTACCCCCTAGACCGCCAGGTCACCAAAGTTTATTAATAGCTTTATATAATTGTTAAGACAAATCTTCCAACAAACGAATACGAATCTTTATTTTTACTTACGAATTACTAGTCTTAAATTTGAATCCGACTCTTCAAAAGAATTGTAAATATGAGAATAAATAGAAATATAATAGAATAATAGGGAAAAAAATAATTAAATGTTTAGTTTTTGATGTTATAATGCATTCATTATAACATTCATACATTTAGTTAGATGTTAAACTACTGGTCTGGGATCTCTAGTTGTTAAGGCGGCCGTCTTGGTCAGCGATAAAGTATCAATCGCTGTCAGACCCCAAGGTTTAAAATACAAGGGTCTGTGTCATTTTCTGGTAATACTTGTCTACCCTCTCTAAGCTTATACTCCATTTTCCCCTTCACCTACAATCACCCTTTATCATAGCAATAAGAAAGAGGGGAAAGAAAGCTAAGAAATATATTTTTTTCAAGGTAAAGAGGAGAGCTTGCTCTTAGTTCTAAAATATGTATATATTTTTAAGTACTGTATATACAAAATTATTGTATATGTTTAAAAAAAAAGATAAATCTAGAGTCCTTTTTCATAATGCCTGGTCTCATAGCTACACAAATTTGATGAAACAATTGTTGAAAATAAGCTAATGTTATATTTTCACATTTTTTCTATTAACAACTCAAATTATAGGATAGTTAAGGGAAAAAAGATATATTTTGGAATCTTTAGACTTTATTTTGAAATACAGCATCGTAAAATTAAATATTGCGTTAGAGCTTAAAGTCTAAGCGGCAATTTCTCACTTATCGAGGCAGCCCCCTAAAGTTCAAAACCATGCCGGGGCTTTACAATCAATAGAATTCTAAACAAATCAAATATTTAATTAAAAAAATAATCTTGAATCAGACATTTTCCTAAATTATTAAATCTAGAGCCTCCTTTCCACTTTATTTAAAGGGTAGGACTGAGGAGGATAATTTTAAATAAAGTGTATAAGCGTTAGTATGTGGGTAATAGGGGGGAAAACCACGGTGAGGTTCAAATCCTGGTCAGGTAAACTGGATCATTTTCACATGTGATTTATCACTTGAGTTTTCCTATCCTGCGGATGCTATTCATCTACATTACCCTCCTCACCCCTACCAATCATATTATATAATTAATTACATTTGTGACGAATACAGTAATTAATTAAACGAATGTAATAATTAATTAAGCACATCACCATATTTTTTTTCATCCCTCCAGTTAAGGTGTATAATTATAGAAGGAGATATGGAAGGGAGAAATTCAAGAGGTAGACCAAGATTGTGGTACTTAAATCAGATGGGAGCGCGTTGTTTGCGCCCTTTGAAATATTGGAGGCGTTAGCACCCCTAAAATAAACCGTAAGTGTTCACAGTCATTAAGAGGACGTATATGACGTTTATTCTTTGATCGGTTCTGTTTCAGAACTACTAGTATGAAGGAATGTTGGTAAGTTAGGCTAGGTTAGGCTAGGCTAGGTTAGGCTAGCCATTGACCTGATATCTCTTTTCTGCCCGGGGGGTGAGGGGGGGGGGATAAAACAGAAATCAAATGGTTTTTTGAAAGGAAATCGCATAAACCAATTTTGGAAATAAAAAATTTACCTTCTTTAGATTAATAATAAGAATTTGAATATTAAGTGAGCGCAAACACACAGGCACTAGTAGCGGACGCATGATTGTGAAGTAGGGGGGGTCCAAGGGGAGTTTGGGTGGAGGTACTTCCAACCGCCAGAGGAAAACATTTTTATCCATTAAATACACTTAAAAGGTTTTATTGGACGGTTTTTTATTGGTATTTGTTAACTTGATCATTTAAAGTTTTACTATTATAAACGTGATAGTCTAGCAAAATAATGAATCAATAAGCCTAAATTTAAGTTGGCTTACCCGTCACATAGTCCTACTGTCACAAAAATCACCGATTATTTATATTATATCGATTATATTTATAAAATTGTCAAGTGTTGTAAATAATAACCTTACAAAGAAATACTGGCGCTGAATCAGAGGTATAGGGGGTTAATTCTACTGACCAAAGAATAATATTTTCATAGCGTGAAGATATTCCACTTCAATTCAAAGAAAGATAGTCCACTCCAATTAAATAAATACATTCGGTGATTGATATAGAGTCTGACGCCTTTACCCACGTGCCCAGCGTTAAGGTTGATTAAGTGTATTTTTATTTATCATACAGGGAAAGTATTGTAATCGTGAGACATTTCAACCTAGAGATAAAGATATATCTTGACGTTTTATTGGTACAGTGCACCGCAAGGACTTTCTTGCTTCTTTACCTTAAAATGGAGACATTTACTTTAAAACTCGTATGTATCGAAATAATATACATTGTTGCAAAAAACACAATGAAAAAAAAAGAGAATCTTATTCCACCAAAGAGCATAAATGAAATAATATACACCGTTACAGTAACACATTGAGGGGAATAAAGTAACACCACTGTTCACCAAAGAGCTTTACAATCAACTCATTTCCCAAATCTCCATTTAAAACATATATTTGGTTGTTAGTTCAGAAACTAATGGGCTTATAAATTTATATTTCAAATAAAAGATTTTTATTTTGAATAATCCCGCAACTTTGCAATAATAAGTTATATCATATCTCAAAGGTTTGTGGAGATATATTCAAAATTGGATATATACGTACATGTTAAGTACCTTCAAAGTCAAATTTACGGAAAAAATGTATTCTCCATTTTGTTTTTAATGCTAAACAGTGACTAGATACTAACTTTAATCAAAATCGCTAGAGTTTATTTTGATAAAAATCCCTTCTTTTTTAAAAAAATTTTTGCTCATAAGTAAACCACTCTTAAATTCAGGGTTTGATATATAATATATTTCAGATGAAAACATATGTTAACGTTATAAGTTGTAAAATTGGAAACAGTTAAAAATAAATGGACACGCCTCGGTACCTGAATTATCAACGGCGTGACTTTAGTAACAGTCTAGGCTTATTATAATGTAGAGGTCGGCATTCGAGGGTGGTTTTCCCACTCTCCCTCCGAGCGAGTATGGGTAGCCTACCAATCGTCTGAGTGCAACTTCCTTCATAACTTACCTGACAACATTAGTGTAATTAGAACATATGCATACAGCCCGTCTGGGTAGTAAGACGTGATGCTATGAGCCCGCACCAGTGATACTGGACTGGTAACAAGGAGGTTTCCTCGGTCCCGACACAGATGTATCTGACTACCAAACCCTTCCTTCACATCTGACAAGACATCTTGTGAATGTGGGGAATGCCAGGTCCTCCACCGTGGTTCGGATCCCACGTTAAACTGTAGGTCCTCCATTTAATCTCACAACCACCCTACCATTACACATTAGCGTGAGTACGTATAACCCGAACGGGTAGTAAGACGCGGTGCTAATAATAATAATGAGGAGGTTAAGGTTCGTATCTCAGGGAGGGAGATAGTGAGTATGATGGTGATAGTGAGTATGAGGTTGATAGTGAGTATGAGGGTGTGGAAACACTTAAATCTAGCTTAGGACTAACCAACCAAACCCTGTTTGTTGACCGTTGGGTTGGTTCCTCTTTCGGTAAAAATACCCAAGTTACCAGCCGGGAATCAAACCCGGGACACCTAGGCTCGTAGCCAGGTCCATCAACCACTATACCACGAGGTCGGTTACCCGAGAAATAATTTATCTATTTTTGTAAGGTTCTTGTTTTTAAATATCGCAAAAATACGGAGCCTAGCCATAATTTCCTTCTCCCCCAACTTAAAGCTAATGTCTATTGTTTTGATTAAAAGACACTGTTTTCCATGTCAGTAAACACTGTTACGAACCGATGAAAATTTATATTTACTAAGTTGGTAACACGTTAATACAGAATGTTCAAAGCTACCGGTTGATTGGGTATTGTGTCTGATTGGCTTCATTGTTTCCAAATGTGTCATCTAATGGGTGTAGTAGTTCCAATGTCAGGGGGGGGAATAATGATGTTTGCGGGGCATTGTGGGATCACTCTGGGACGTTTGAAACCAATATGGCGGTGTCGAATTAGCTAATCACCGCACTACAATGGCGCACCTACACAACAATCGAACAAAGAGTACGCGTTTTAAAAGTCTCCTGAAGATGTATTGTTGGGTATGTAACACAAGAACGCTCTTTTAAGATTTAAAATTAAATTTAAAATTGTCACCATTAACCAAAGTTAACTATTTCCTTTTTAGACTGTACCCACTGTGTTGGCCGCATAGTCTAACCTCTCAGGGTTCACTCACGCAATAGACGAGACTGCTGATGACAGGGAGATTGGAGTTCGAATTCCGGTCGAGGGTACTAACGGTGATTATTCCTAAATAATTTCCCACTCTACCTACCCTTAAATGCTAGTGCACATTCTCTAAATTCAGCCTTCTCCATCTCTAACATAAGTGTAAGAAAAGGCACAGCATTATTATCATAATTAGTACATAATTATGCGTGTAAACCCAAATGGGTTGTAGGAGGGGGGGGACCTACCAGTTTGGCAGTGGCGTATCGTGGAATGTTGCCAGGGTAAGCAGAGCTTGTTGAATCTGTACCTGGGATATGTTCTCACCTACTCTGTCTCTACTTATAAGAGAAACTACAGTCCGATTTTCTTATAAATGATTTAATTTGACAGCTGGAAAAGTTAATAAATCTACTCTCACGTATTCATACGTCAAGTTGTGTATCTCTGCAGCTGTCACTTTTGATAAATAAAATATAAGTAAATAGATATTTATAATATAACTTATATAAAATAACACCTACCCCCTCACCCCCCCACCATCTACCCAGATTACCTTTTTTATTTTTTATTATATTATTAAACTTTTTGGTTGGAAGGAGTTTAAGTTTTATACCAGCTTTTAAGTAGTTGTTTCTATTAGTTTTGAAAGTTTTGAACCCCCCGTCCCCCATTTCATCAACATCAACATTAAAATCTCAAATTTTAAGAATTGTTTGATTATTTGGAGTAGTACTTCTACTTTCCTACAGAATTTCAACTATATAACTTCCTCAATAACATTTTTCTATTTTATAACCCCCCTCCAAAAAAAATGGCCCCATTCCCTGTGACCCATAGTGAAATTTCCCTTTTTGTGAATATTTTTGTTGTATCTGCCTTCTAAATTTCAGATTTCTAGGACGCTTAGAAATGTTAAATCAATTCACGCGGAAGGAATTCGGAAGGAAGGACACGATCTTTATATATAAGATAACTTATATAAAATAACACCAATCATATATTTATAAGTTATGTAAACATTATACCTTGCTTTCTCAACGTTATCATCGTTACTACAGACTTGAATTTTAATTTTAAATATCTCCTGTAATTTATCTTTGAATTCAAATACAATATTTCCCCTTGATGAACAAGTTATGCATAGCTAAATTATTGATATTATATTCAAGAGTATATTGTACCTATATTCATAGTGAATTACCGCTGTTCACGCCGTTTAGAGCGTCAATCTTGTAATATTATGTCATATGACACTCGACCGGTTGTTTAGAATTTTAGATTGAAATCATTTGAGATGAGCAACTAAGCGATAAACCTTTTGAGCTAGGCCTACGTCATCTTGAAACAAATAGTCAGATCGATAAACTAAATACAGTACACTTCATTTATCCTTACCGTGACTAATTACACTATGAACCAATATTTTAAGTTAGGTTAGACCATTGTGGAGTAATGCAAGCTACAGTAGCCCCGTGGCTTCTTTGGTGCTGACTGACAGCTCACAGCTGATTTCTGACAGTCAACAATTAGGTATGTACCTAAATTTTGACTGTCAGAAATGACAGCTGCTAAACACGTGTTTTTGAAGATCATATGGTTCGGCGTAGGGATACATAATTTGGTCTGTTAACTTTTAAAAGCCGTCAGCTGTCAGTCAGCACCAAAGAAGCCATGGGGCTACTGTATGCATGCAATTTTTTTATTTCATTACCACGTCTTACCACCTGTTTAGGTCATACGCATGATAATTACTCTAATGGAGTATGTATGAGGTAAGAAGAACTTTATAGAGGTTATCTACCCCCATTTGCGTGGAAGGAGAGTGGAAAACAATCCAGGGGAAGAAAAATTTCAGCAGTTCAGAACGGGATTAGAACCCTGATCTCCCCCATCCGCAGCAGGCGAGTCTAACATGAGAGTGACGCCTTAGACTATTCGGCCATCAAAGTGTTGCTACTTTTCAGGGTGAACGAAAGGTGCATTACGTTGGTCGGCCTAGGTTCGGGGAATGTTCCTACCAAATGTCGATAAAAATAGGCCTAGGCTCACGCATTTGACATTTATCGCGGAGCAAACATTCGGACAGACAGATGATAAATGGCCAAGTTAAAACAAAACCTCGCTACGCTCTGTCAATAAAATGTAAGCATTGCTGTTCCCCTATCCCCCCCCCAAAAAAAGTTTATATTTTCTAAAAGGCTATGAAAATGTGACTGTACCAAAAACTTGCGATGTATTTACCCTGGTTCATCTTCAATGTAACTTAGAGGAAGTGTCCAAACTTTCTATTTCACTTGAAGCAATAGTTCACATCTTGGGCGAGAACACTTTAGTACTCTAAAAACAAGTTTCAAGCAGTCAATTAGTAAATTGTCGAGAAAATGGAGTTATCAGTCTCTCCTCGGAGTGGCCGGTGTCATTTTACCTCCCCTCCTACCCCCCTTTCCACCTCTCCGGACCCACATGATTGAATTATGTTTGACCCCCAAGACGGAAAGTGAAAGTGGGGGGTTACACTATCTTCAATCTAATTTCCTCCAGAGTGTGAGCCGGCCAATCAGAGAGGAGAAGAGGGGGAGGGAGCCCAACTTGTAATGGAGTTGGGGTCCAAGACGTGAGGTTGTAGGAACTGTTACTCGAGAAGTTGTCACATAACATAACTCCTGGCTTCTTTGACAGAGAGAGTCTTTAATACAATTACTGAGCTACAAATTAAAACTTATGTCGCTCGAAATGAGGCGCCGGTTTGAAGAGGCTGGGTTTCAACTTCCATTGACATCCCAAACTGTGAGCGCGTGGACTAGACGGCAATATCATCTAGTCTGACTTTACGATGACGGAGAGGTTGAATCCAGGCTGGATGGATTGAGAGCAATTTTTTTCCCCCCTAATTGGATTTCCCTTACTCCTACATGCAAATGCGGATATATTTTATGTAATCTACCTTCCTCGTCCCTACCTGGTTGCTGTAATTAAATTCGTATAGCCCGGATGGGTAGTAAGATGCGATGCTTGATGAACGTTACTAACAAAAATTAAATGTTTATCAACAAACACTTATTTTATCGAGCTGTATGATAGTTCAGTCGGTAGCGTGTCTTGTCTATTGAGTTAAAGGTCTCGGGTTCGATTCCAAAATACAAATAGAACAACATATTTCAAACTAATATGGAAAAGATTAAGTATGTTTTTGATTTTAGCGGATCTATCAATTTAATGTTGTTGTTTTTTCCTGGCAGTATTACTTTCAATGTTTTTACTTTTTGTTATTTAAATTATTATGGTCAAACACACTCACTTTGACAATTTAATGAATTTTCCTTCCTTAAAGTTTAGGTATTACTAAAATATTTACATCTTTATTCGAATTATTCTTTACATTTCCTGATATTTAACAATTTATTTTTTTATTTTTAAACACTCATTAATAAACGCAAATAAGTGGTCGAACTCTGGAAGTTAGACTAGTTTAAATTTCCTACTTTCTAGTCCTCAAGCGCCACACTATTGGAAAAGTTTCGCCATTAAAATATTATATTGTGTAAACCATCAATTGTACTCATATGTAACTAACATTCCTTACTTTTAGATAATGTGATTGGAGAAAACACCACATATTCAACTGGCCCTTTCCCCTACCTTTAGACACGACGTGCCACCACTGGGACTGAATATATTCCCCATAACAAATTATGTCCACATTAAATCTAATTTCAATCTCACAAAAACGTTGACAAGAACGTCTTCCGCGCGTTCCTACCTGTGATGTTTCGGAGAGTGGCGTGTGTCCATTGTTGGATATTCAAATGACATTCTTCCCCGCCGCGATTGGTTTGACCGTCACGTCCAGTGCTCACCTCTAGCGGCGGGGTGGAGAACCTCTGGGGAGTTGGATTCCGCCTTCAACTTGACACTTTCAGGCGCGCTTGATTCAATTGACACTGAATTTCAGAATAAATCTAAATAAAACGCGCATGCATTTTGGACAATGAGGGAAAAGAAAACATTTTAAGAGAAGTTTCGATATTTTTACAATTTAAATACGAATGTATTGGCCATTAAGTCGCGAATCAAGACAAGACTTAAAAGTACTCGCTTGAGAATATTAATGGCGGATCGTGAGTTGTTTATTATTATTATCATCGAGATTTTACGGTGCGTCGACACAATAAGGCCATTAACACAGTTGTTATATCGTCGTATTGTTACCAGGGTATTATTCAAGCCTTACCGGGACTGTACTTGTGAGCTGGTTCTTCCCATTCAGTAACAAACTTGCCCGTTAAAAGACAATAAACTTATATTCGTTGACTACATTAAGTTGTGTGTTTTTGGTCAAATGTCTATCGAAGGGGAGGAAACAGTTTGCTAGTACAGTCCAGGCAACAATCCACGAACCACCCCCGCCAAAACATGTTCTCTTTGACTGTACTTAGTTAAAACCAGAGGAAGATTTGGGTTGTGAGTTGTTGGAATACGAACGGTAATTCAATTAGAATTTCAAAGTACCAAAAAATAGATAGATTTATTTATACTCTGCAGGTTGTTGGGAGTGACGCCATAATAAAGGTAGGCACAGGAAGAGGTTAAAAGGGAGTCGCATTGTTGTCAGAAGTAGACGAAATAAAGAGGGTAGGAAGGGAGATGTAAAAGCACATCAACACGTCGAGTTGACACGTTTTACACGGCGCCGTCGAAGCATCAAAAGGTTCCGACATGATCGAATAAGAGGGAAAATTAGATTTCCACTTTACAGAGCATGAAGAGTTTTTCTTTTTTTAAATTGTGTCACAGTACAAATACTTTTTTTTTTCTAAATACAAAAAAAATTGCATTGTGTAAAAGGTTTGCCTAGTTGGTTTCTTGTACGAGCACACCTCGTACAAGCAGAGGCGTTCGTAAACAGTGGTTCGCAACATACTGTTACAATGTGTATATATGTATAAAATCATTTATTTGAGGTATTTCACGTGCATTTTCTGAACCAATTAATTATATCAGGGTGACCTGGTGGTCTAGCAGTATGGTGTCGGACTTCTGTGCTGGTAGCCGGGGTTCAATCCTCGGTCCCGGCACAGATTTATCTGATTGCCAAACCCTCCCTTCACCTCTGACAAGACGTGTATTAATCACAACTTGTGAATGTGTGGAATGCCAGGCTTCCACCGTGGTTCGGATCCCACGTTAAACTGTAGGTCCTCCATTTTCATCTCACAATCGTCCTACCATTACACATTAGCGTAAGTGCGTATAACCCGAACGGGTAGTAAGACGCGGTGCTAATAATAATTATTATATCAGCACACGAGAATTTCTCTGAGCGAGAGCGATAGGCTCTACCAATTTTACCGGGGAAAATATTTTCACAAACCTTCCAGGTTTTCTTTTACATCCAGCAATTGACAGGGGACCGACGGCTTTACTACTTACCCCGAAGGAAGTTGTGCCATAGATTTTTATTGTTCAAGAAAAATTCTTCAACCCCGGCTGGGTTTGAACCCACTAACACATGTTCCTGACGCGAGCACTTTAACCCCAGACCACCTGGATTGACGAACATGATACCCGGACAGGTATTTTAACCCTGATCTTTCGAATATGTTAGCACCTCATCTTAGCCTACTATCCGTTGGGGCTATAAGTATACGTACTAATGTATTAAGGATGAGGAGGGTTAAATTTAGACTACATGTATCCGAATTTGCGTCGAGGTAGAGTGGGAACTCACCCGAATGGAGTTCGAACCATAATATCCTCGTCATTGGCAGTCCAGTCTAATGCGACAGTGACGCCTTAGACCATTACTGCATAGTTAAATGACGCACTATCAATGAAGATATCACGGATAGCTCAGTTGACAGAGCGGCTGACACACAGAGCCGAGTGCCCTGGATTCAAACCCCTGCGCGGTTGTCAATTTTACACATTTAATCACTATATCAAATTGTCACCTGGAAATACGTGTTTGTTTAGAGACCTGTTACATATCTAGTTATTGCTGGTCAAAAGGGACAGCTTTGAGAAGTTAACATTTCTCTCTCAGGCCTATATAATGAAGGTATTTTATAACCGGCCTCGTGGTGTAGTGGTCATTGCCCCTGGCTACGAGCATAGGGGTCCCGGGGTACTTTGAGTATTTTTCCGAAAGGGTAATGATCCCAACGTTCGCCAGGGTTTGGTTAGTTAGGCTTAGGTTATACTAAGACTCACACCGCCCCACAACATCAAAAAACCTATTATCACATCATCTCATTGTGGCTGTGACGTGTAGGCAACCTCCTCTGGTGTACCCTGGTCAACTCTCTGTCTCACCAGAGAGGCTAATAGTCTACATACAGACAACCCCCTCGATCTCCCCGTCCTCGGTGGTCTAGCTCAACAAGACTGGCGCGTTAGCCAACTACGCCACCGAGGCGGGTCTTGTTTAAGACACAGGATTTTAGTAAAGGTTGAGCACTTTTTCATTTTTATATGAATCTACAAGTTAAGACAATTTTTTATGTACCTCGAGCACTTTTCTATTACATCGGTAACCTGTCTTTAGTTAAAAGTCAAAATTGCCGGGTGTGGGGCACCCCCACTCGCCCCACTTCTTCGAGAAAAAAATTCTGGAATTTAACTTTGTGGGAGGGAATTTTATAGAATCTGAACAAAATTCTGAGCTGATTATGTTAGTTTCAAGTGCCATTTTTGCAACAAAAATTTTTTTTTAGGAAAATTTTGTTATAACTTGTAACTGAACCCATTGAAAAGAAACATTTTTTTTTCACAAGTTTATTAATTTATTATAAAATGAAAAGAAAGCTGTTGAATAGGGAGTGGGGGGAAATTTACATTTGATCATTTTTATCTCTTATAACTCGGATATTGACGATTCAACGTTGTTAAGGGTAGATTGCATCCAAATCACAAATACATAGTTTTATTTATTTATAAAAATTAACAATAATATATATATATATATATATATTTGCAGAGTGATATG
>CABFOV010001808.1:21804-73291 GCA_902141375.1 Timema poppense | reverse complement strand
GGGGGGGGGGGGGGGGAGGATTTTCACCCTTCAGTCACTGAACTGGTAATTTCAGTATGTCAGTACTAGTTGGTGGTAGAATCTGTGCTGTTTAAAAACATTCCATAGCAGATCCGCAAGTAAGTGGTTGTGTTAAAAAGGCTTCCTTGGGATCTCAGCTAAACAAGGGAATGAAAATATGCTACGATCTGCATTTTAAATTAACAGCAACTCGTGAGACACAACAAATAAATAACGCGCAGGCCGCTAACAAGTTTGGTGTTTCCGAGGTTAATTTACCACTTTGGAGACAAAATGAAGAAATGTTCAAGAGTGTGTGTGCATCAATAAAAGCAACCAGATGGCCTAATTATATTAAATTTGCTAAGTTTTTACCTCAAGGTATATTCGAGACCTTTTATTTTTAATGTAGAACACTTTGCAATTTTAGGGTCATATCATGTGCGAGGCTTTACTTTATTCTGGCCAACACAGTAAGTGAAGCAGTGTTTGAGAGTCAAGAATAAGTTATTTATTTAAGTAGAAACTTCTGGCGATAGTTTATATGCCCCTTGTCATAATTACAACAAATTAGGAACAAAAATTTACTCACAGATTTGGGTTGGGTGTTCAAACGACTTGTTTTGTTTTAAATGTTTATTTTTTTTAAATATGTTATATCACTAGGACTGTACAGAAATATTTTTTTCTTCATTGAATCATCTCCATAGCGTTTGTAGATATTCAACACAATATTTGTAGATCGTATAGTTAGTTACAGTTTGTCAAGAACATAATATAATTTACAAAAAACAAATTAAAACCCACACAGACTTTTGCAATAATTAACAAAACTTCAAAAAAATAATCATAACTTATTTTAATGCACAATAGCACTATGTTCATAGTAAAATGGCAGTTCCTAAATTTCATTCATATTGATCAAATATCTCTTCTAATAGTAAAGGTGATGCTGGAGCGTTGGTGAAAAGACTTCCTGAAAAATAAAAAGAATAATTAATATCATTTGAAGTAAACCTATTATTGATCTGCGTCGAGCTCTTCCCATTGGGTATGGCAGTCAATACCTTGAACAGGATTCTACAGTCTCTCATTCGCACTGCATGTCCTTTGAGACTTGATTATCTTAACAATGTTTTGTGACGAATACATGGTAATGTAACTGATTATTACGTAACCTAGTCCAGTCCCCAGTATCTTCATCTCTTTTTGGACCAAATATCTTCCTAGGCACTTAGTTTTCGAACACCTTGAATTTGTTTTCGTGTAAGGTAAGAAACCATGTTTCACAAACATGAATAACCAGTAAAATTGTTTAGTATATTCTTAGGATAACATAAAAATGTTAATTGAAAGAGAGAGTGTGTAATGAGGCGGATTGGATAGAACTAGCTAAAGATAGGGATAGGGATAGGGTGTAATGAGATGGACTGGATAGAACTAGATAAAGATAGGGATAGGGTGTAAAGAGATGGACTGGATAGAACTAGATAAAGATAGGGATAAGTGGCATACTTTTGTAAGTGTGGCAATGAACGTTCAAGTTCCTAGTGACAATGAGTAAGTTATTATTACTATTAGCACCGCGTCTTACTACCCGTTCGGGCTATACACACTTACACTAATGCAATGGTAGGGTGATTGTGAGATGAAATGGAGGACCTACAGTTTAACGTGGGATACGAACCACGGTGGAAGCCTGGCATTCCCCACATTCACAAGTTGTGATTTAGTAAGTAATTCATCAAGATCTAGTAAGCCCTGGTGTGGTTGTTTCCCTCAAATGCAAATGATGCAGAGTGGATCGTATTAACATAAACTCAAGTTGGATCAAGTTCACTATCTTACAAATCTCACTCTTCATTTTATCTATTGATCTCAAATCTCAAATTCAAGTATGAATCTTTTAGTCTGTAAATTTTATTTTATTTATTCTTTTTTTATGCAAGTATTTTTTTAAATTAAAATGCTTATACTTTTAGTTCATTTATGAACACAGTATGGTTTTTAAAATGAAAAAGGAAAACGATACACACTTTACACTGCTGCCACTGGGGAAAAGAAGGTTACAGTTACTTCGTGAAGAAAATTGATCATTACTGCCCAGTACCTCAACCTCGGTTTCATCCTATCAAAACTCATCAGGAGGGAGTGTGAAACAAACACAACACAACTTCCTAAAAGAGGAAATTGGTAAAGTGTGATAGGAGATATTTTTAGTTTTCTCTTTTAGTTATTTGCATAGCGCACTTCACAAATTCTCCTCGTGAGTTCCGATAGCAAGAAGAAACCTTGGTTGAAGGATTGAGTGGTTACTAAGGATGTGCGAAGCTTCAAAACTTTTGACTTATCTTCGAAACAAACATCAGCTTCAACTTCGCTTCGAAACAAAATCTGGCTTCGAAGCTTTGCCAATAAAATTATTGGCAACTAAATACTCCATGTTCAATTATTGCCATCGTGAGCTGTTTTGAACATTACAAATTAATATTTTTATGGGAAAAATCTTAAAAAATTGAATTGTATGTTGTGATAGATTACAACTGGATTTGTCCGAGTAACACGAAATATTACAAACAATTGTGCAATAAAACTTTTTCCAAGTAATATTAGTGCATAAAATAACATAAATAACCACAATATAATCTTTTTAGAGCATAAAACAACTAAAATAATATATTCAAACTTTGATTCAGAGTCAAGAATATTTCATATATTCGATTCGAGTTTGCTTCAAATTGAAAAAAGTTGACTTTGCACATCCCAAGTGGTGAGGAATGATTTTCTTCAGAAGGTAGCCATACGCTCTTTGACCAATGTCATCAGTATAGTGTGTTAACTGTGTTCATCTTTTGATTGTAAAATCCATATTGTATTTGTTCATTGCCTTCTTTCCCGTACCTTAATCCATTGTATGCCTCAAAAAGTGAAAGGAGGTGTGTATTAAGTATTACATTTTGAACATCATTGTAAAAATAAATGGCGATTCAGAATACTGTATTGGTCCGAATATAGTGTGGTCTCACACTTATGTTTTAAAGGTGTTTTGCATGAAAAATAAAAGGCTCTTGAATATAACTCGAGGTAAAAGCTTAACAAACTTGCCTATTAGGCCTTCTAGATGCTTTTAGTGATGTGCAGGCACTCCTATTTTCTTTGTTTTCTCTCCAAAATCTTATATTAGCTTCAGAAACTCCAAACTTGTTAGTCGCATGCTTGTTACTTGTTTCTTGTGCCTCATGTATTAATGTTCATTTAAAATTGATATTGAAGCTTCTTATCACTCCCTTTTTTACCTGAGACACCGAGAAGCTGACTTGAGGATCTGCCATGGATGCTTTTTAAATATTGGTAGCACAGGACAGATTCTCCCACCAACAATGACCTAATGAATTACCACTTAAGTGACACTGGAGATTGGAAATCCTCTCTTTCTCTCACTTTTACCTTGATTTAGGTATTAGAAGTGCAAGATGATTCCTGTCAGCCGGCCAGTACAGTTTTAATTCCAGCACGCTAAGAAATAGACCACTGTAAGAATGTGCCGCTTTTTCAGTGAAGAATGTTAGTCTGCGCATATAATATGAGTACAGATTTTGAAAGAGCATTTTTAGGAGAAACCTATCACACTATATTCGGGCCAATAATGTGTATAGCTCCAAACAGCCTGAAACACTGCTTATATATATGATAAACTTGATATTAAGTAAATATTTAATGAATTTAAATGAAAATTTTATTTTTTTCTCGATTAGCCCTTCCATTACCGCATCACTCCTGCCTTACAGGGAATTTTTCATGCTAACCGATCATAGTTTGTTTATTCCAAGATTAATGTAAACGCACACATACCGACAAAGCTTCGAGCACCCTTGAGTTCAGAGATAACTTTACAGTTGGCCTGCTCGTTGATGTGAAACCCCAAACAACGGAACCTCGCATCAGTCTCGTAGTGCAAGCTGTTACTAGGACTGAGATAAGGGCGTCCAGAGAACGGGTTGATAAAGTCGGCCCAGAAACCGGCCTGCTTCAGTTTGGAGCAAATGTCCTGGGCTGCCAGGACAAACTGAGAACAAAGCAACCACACTTGCAGATGTCGGTGGGATGGTTCAGATTATATTAATTATTTTAGTTGAGATAGAAATTATGAAAACAATGTGGAAGCACTATAAAGTAATGCGATGTAAGTGATAGAGAAGGAACCCAAGCAGAAAGGAGAGTTGGGCTAGGCCTTGATAGGAAATAATAAAACTTCTCCTGTCAGTTCTTCACATTTCTTTTTGATCACTTACCTGCTACAAAGGATTACAAAAATTTGTAAACATACTTTTTTAATATTATGGGAAATAGAAAAATACAAGAGAGAGAAAAGAAATATATCTCTATAAAGAAAGCCTCTTTTCGATTTATGTTCAAAAAAGTAACTTTTTTTTTGTATCTGTGAGAGCCATCAGAAGAAGTATGAAAAAAATAAAGAGAGAAGCTTATTTTGTTTTATATAAAGGCCTAACCTAATTTTCCATTTATGCTGTCTTCCTTCCTTGACACATTACATTAGTGTACAGTGTTGCCACATTGAATGAACACATTTCTAAGTCATTATGTAACTTTTTTTATCATTAGGCACTTGTTCAGGTTAAACACATATGTACTAGTTACGTTAATGTGTTAGGGATATGGTTGAATGTAAAAAGAATGTACCTGCATTTGTGTAGAGGTAGAGTGGAAAACCATTTAGGGAAAACCACCCTCACCACACCCTACCGAGATTCGAACCACAATCTCCCTGTCATCAGCAGTCTATTTAATTGTTAGAATGACGCCTTAGACCATGCAATCACTGAAGCAAGTTGTAACTATTTGTTTTTATAATCAACTCGGAATAAAATTGTATGGATCCTGACGTGTTAAAAAATTGTCCTGGAAGTTAGTGCAGGTTAAAAGTGTGATATTAATCACACGTTGAGTTGGAACGGATGTCTTCGTGAATCAAGGAAGGATGGAAATACACGAACTTAAAAAAACCAGATTGTTAATTTTGGTCATCCAAAGACAGACAACTTGTTTCCACAGTTGCTTACATGTTTGGCGAGTTCTTCAATTTCATTGCCTCTAACTTTCTGCATGAGCGAAACCACCGTCAAGTTTGAGTTACCAACATCCATGGCAGGAAACAACTCCATTACACCTTGAACAAACAAATACCAACAAACTCAGGCTGGACTTTAAAGAGAAAAGAGTTTGAAACCAGTTCAAGTTGCCCAATTTCATATCATCTTGAAATACTCAAGATCTCATTCATAATTAATCTACAAAAGGATGTACATTCAAATTACAACATTTGACACCATTTTGATGCATAAAACAATATACTTTTTAACTAAAAATATATTTAAGAGTTATTTTCATCCCATAGTTCAGCTTAGGTAGTTAATGCTGCTTTAACTAGGTGTAAAATAGTTTCATATTGTAGTTTCCTGTAGTTTTCATTAAAAAACAATGAAACGGAGACCAGTGACATCATTTTATTATATTTAGAATAGGGATGGGACCCTCAAATCCTTCAAATTCTTAGCGCTATTAGAGATTTGAGAAAATTTTGGATTCAAGACCCAGATCCTTAAAAAAAGATTTTTCTCAAATATTTCAAGTGAAATTTGTTTTAGAGCTCTAATATTGCTTATTGGTGGTTCAGAACGAATTAAAATTATAGGATGAACACAACAACCAGGCCCCAGACCAGTAATTTAAATCTTAATCGAATTTATTAATGTTATAATGAATGGATTATAAGAAATAATGTTGACATTTAGTTACTATTTGTATTTTCTAGAATTCTATTAGATTTAGATTTCCTCTAATGTTCATAATATATTCAAAAATTCGGTCATTCAAAGGTAAATTGTAAATTTTAATTTGTAAAATAAGTATTTTTAAACAGAGACTATTTTTCTGATCTTGATTTCCCTACTGTCAAGTGAGAAAGGAAGAAAAATAACTTTTTTTATCATTGCGTCTTAATATACCTTTGCGTTATAAGCCTAGAACCATAATTTGATTGCAATGTTTGGTTTTAGGGTACCTAAATTTATATTTTAGATCATCATTCTCTGTTTCCAGAATTGGACACGGTCAGTTTAGCAAAATGCCTCCAACTCCTCCTATCTTTCCACCAGTCTTACTCCTTTAACCCTTTGGTGAGTATAGTTTTAATATAGTACAATATCCCTGTGGAGTGAGGTTTTTGGTGAAAATTAAATATATTTTTATTTTTGCATATTAATTTTAAAATTATGTATTGCACTTTCCAAAGTAGTTATAGAATTTAAAAAAATATCTAGGAAAAATTTCACCATTTCAAATACAATTCAGAGAGTTTAAAAATTTGTTTTTGTGTGAAATGTGGTGGAGCATGAATGGATGCAAAGCCCTACATCACATTCCACACACATCCAAATAGTGTCTTTCCGCTTTGGCTGTGAAAATTGGCATTATTTTGCCACCGAAATGTGTCATGCATTGTTGGCTGAACATCTGCTGTCACCTGTATTTGTGTCATATTGTTATCGGCATCAACTTCATGTTCAGGTTCCCGCTCAGATGAACGAGATGAAACTCCGTCATCACTGTCATTTATGTCACTCATATCACTCGCGGATTCCCAATTTGAAATTATTTCATTCAACTCTTTTTCTGTGAGCATTCATCTTTTGCGCGAAGATGCCATGATAAATACAACAATATAAAACTATAATAAGATTATACACATTCGAGCGTGGCAACTACCTTTTTATTTATAAATCTGTGAGTTTCCTCCATAAATAAAACAATAATATAAACTAAGGTATAAACTTGAATGTTCATGTGCAGCCACTAACTTTATAAACAATGACACAGCAAAAAAAACTGTCACAAATAAATCATGTGAAAACACAACTTCTAAAATAAACTTCGATTTAGTCAACCAGGTGTTTATGATAAGAAGAACGTCCCCCGTTTTGTGTAAAGGTCAGTAGAGCCATCTATTAGCAAATATATAAACTAGTAAATGTCTAAAAATAGTTTCTTTAACATAACATAGATAGCAGCAGAGCATTAACATGGCTGAACGTTTATTTACGGCCATACTAATTTAGACAAACATGAAAACGTATATTTACGTGCATACTCCTAGGAAGCCATAACAAAATGAACGTAAATATACGTTCATACTCACCAAAGGGTTAATTGCTTCCATTCTCCTTTAACTTTAACATTTTCTGTTATCTGCTCATAACATCTCTTTCTTGGCCTTCCTTGCTGTCTTTTTCCTGCTTACTTTATTTCCCCCATTTTCTTTGGTATCCTCTCCTTCTCCATCCTCATTACATGCCCATATCATTTCAGTGTTACTTCCTCCACTATCTCATGTACTCCCTGGATAACTTTCTAACAATCTTCCTCACAAACCTCATTCCCATGGCCTCCACTCTCCTTGTCTCTCTTACATTCAATTTCCATGTTTCTGCTGCATGTGTGACAATAGGTACAAAGTACGCCATGTACAACACATCCATACACTTCAAGGACACTTCTCTTCTCCATAGCGGGTCTCTTACACACCTACAGAACAACTCTCTCTCTGCTGTCCTCTTTTCATTAAATCCTCTTTACCTCCACCTTTCACCTCAATCATGCTTCCAAGATATTTTATGTTTTGTACTTTTCTCAGCGCTACTCCATCCAACCCCCTTCCTTGGTCATTAACATCACATCACACTTCGCCATGATAAATTTCACTCCACACTCTTTCACCTCCTCATTCCATTTCTGTGGTCGCTCCTTTACTTCCTCTTCCTTCTCCCCCCAGACCATCAAGTCATCAATAACATCATGGCTTTCATTATTTCCTCCCCGAGTTTTCCTGACCGTTTCCATTACATTACAGATAGTAGTGGTGAGAGGGCGCTCCCCAGCTTCACTCCTTTTTTAAATGTAACCACTCCGTCCTCCCACTCTCCGTCTTAACACACCTTCTGTTATCTTCATACATGCTTTTCACTCTCATTAACAAACTCCTCTTTTCATTTCAGCCTCCTCCATCACTTATCAAACTCTATTTCTATCCGCACTATCAAATGCCTTCTCCAGATCCATAAATGATATTACCAAGTCTTTCCCAAACTCATACCTTCTTTCCATCAGCTATTGTATGGCAAAGATCAAGTCTATTGTAGACCTCTGTTCCCTAAATCCGTGCTGTCCCCATCTCCACCTTCCTTTCATTTTATTTCTTATTCTATTTCTCAGTATATTCTCATATATTTTTGTGCAGTGATAGATCAGTTTAATCTCTCTATAATTTATACACCTCTTTTATCTATAAATAAATATAATTATTGGCAGCGAGATGATTTCTTAAATATAGACTATTTGTTTTTTTGAGTCTATGAAGCATTATTTTCTGCTGCTCTTATTAATTTCTATATTTTTACAACCACATGAACAGAGGTTAACTTCCGTTGTAATCTCAAAACTCTCTATTATGTTTTAAACACAAGATACTTTTACCCGAGTCAAATCCACTTTGGCTAAATAACTTGTATGAGCGTAAATTGTTTCTACCTTGTCGAAGCAGCATTGGACACTCCTGAGCTATGCAGTCCATGGCGGTGGTCGTGCTTGTGAAAACTGTAGTCTTACCTCGTGGCTTCTGGAACATAACGCAAACCAGTCGAAAAAAATGTCTAGTGGGAATACTCTAACAAAATGGTAAATGGTCCACGAGATGGCCTGAGAGTTTGTCATTATAAAAATTTTTCACGGTTCTATAAAGTTTGGAATGAACTGCTCTAGGGGTAATAATTTATGCAAACAAGCAAATACCTAGTAATTATTACTATTAGCACCGCGTCTTACTACCCATTTGGGTTATACACTTACGCTAACATGTAATGGTAGGGTGATTGTAAGATGAAATGGAGGACCTACAGTTACACATGAGATCCAAACCACGGGACCGAGGATTGAACCCCGGACCGCCAGAACAGAACTCTTGACACCTTTCCCCTAGACTGCCAGGTCACTTTACTTTATCATCCCAAGAGTGGCCTATTAAATAAAATATATATTCCTTCCTCCAAAATAAAATTTAAAAAATATTTCAATAATTTTTCTTCTTTATGTGAATATAAAAGTTGTGATCTAATGATAATTTTTAAAAAAGTTTTCCTAACACAAGATTCAAGCTTATTATCTTCAGTTCTGTAAACAACTAATCAATAAAACTTTAACTCTAAGTAGGATAAACTAAGTACTTTAAAAATCAAAAATATATATGGCAGGGGATATTTAACATGCTCCTTTCAAACTGAGTAAATAAGCATAGAATGCTTGTAAACCAACTGAATTCTAGAAAAGAGACAACACCAAATACTCTGGCAAATAATCCATCAGTAAGAAACTGAATGCTCTGATTTCACGAATGATAAATTTTTCCGCAACTCCAGGAACTCAACACTTGGATTAGTAGACAGACAATCTGCCCACTGAGCTAAGGTTCTATAATTACATTTTTTACAACAATATTATTTGTCAAGGCTTTAGCTATATTTTTTTTATTTAGCACCGCGTCTTACTACCCGTTCGGGTTATACGCTTTAAGTACTAATTACGCTAATTGATTAGGAATTGGGAAGGTTGAATTAGAGGAAGTAAACCCGCATTTGCGTGGAGGGAGAGTGGAAAACCATTTAGGAAAAACCACCCCCAGTTCACCCGACCTACTTTCGAACCTCGATCTCCCCGTCCTCAGCAGTCGAGCTCAACACGACAAGCGCGTTAGCCAACTACGCCACCGAGGCAGGTTTCATAATATTAATTCATTCGTATCACAAACTGCTATGCGATGGTTATCAATACATCATTTTCACTTAAATGAACATATCTAATGAAATGACAAGAGATAGTTTAAATCTCTTGGAGGTGTTAGGGTGAAATGAAAACCATCTTTCTAAGAGATAGGCAAGCTACAAACCTCGTATTTGAAAGAAACGTGCAGATCATCTAATTGGACGGTAGTGGAGGCATTCTGCCAGGCGGGGCCGACGTTACCTGGCATATAGAACCGATAACCTGGTGGACCCAGCAGCTCCCAGTTGGGACTTGGGCCGAACGCTGCGCTGTCGTCAAAGTCTACAAAAATCATTTCAAGTAAACATTACTACAATACTGTGTTCATACATCCATCTCCTCGGGCCAACCGAGTTATGGTTTTCTGGGTTGATTATATTACTGAAACTTTTTTTTTTTAGCATCGCCTCTTTCTACCCATTCAGGTTAAACACTTATGCACTAATTACTCTAATGTGTTAGGGGTTATGAAGGTTGAATGTAGAGGAAGTGTACCGGCATTTGTGTCAAGGGAGAGTTGGAAAACCATTTTGGAATAAAACTCTTCAGTACACCCGACCGGGAACGAACACCGATATGCCCGTTGTTGATAGCTTAGTCTTGCGAAAATGATGCCTTAGACTATGCAGCCACCGACAAGGGTTGTGACCTATTAAACTAAGGGATTTATTCTTAAGGCAACCATACACATGCAACTTGCTTAATTCACCATTGTTTATATCCTAAATATATCACCTTTCAAACCACAATCACAAGTGTTTTATTTAATTGTTTGAAATATAGATCAGGCTAAATTGATATGATAATGAACTTACAAAATCATTTAGTAGGCTAGATTTTTATACATACCATTTGCACCATCTCTTACTTTCACAATTTTGTATACGGTGTCAGAATTTTTGGAACTGCTCCGTTTGGAATAAAATGAAATGCTTAGCGGTTTGATATTTCTTGTGATCCAATTAATATTGAGTCTACGAGGGCACAGCATCTAAAATTAAAATACTCGTTGAATACGGTATTTAAAATAGAATACTATAATTAATGGTAGCAATCATAGAAGGAAAGCTCTTAAAATAATTATGGTTCAATCCTAAGTCTGGTGTGATCCAAATAGTTACAATATGAGTCTTGGGCCCTAGTCTTAGGCTCTTAAAAAACATAGAGTGGTCTTTGATAGGCCTGTGGAGTTAGAGTCTGAATCAATTTTTGGTAGAGTCAATGTTGGTAAAAATGTAAAGACTATGCTAGCTCCAGCTTCAAAATAAAAACAATATAACAATATAGGATAGCCTATAATTTTCTGGTTATGTTGTTACTGAAATACAGTTTGGTTACCATATTTAAAGATTATGGCTATTACCACAAAAAATTGGGTGGTACAATTAATTTGAGTAATTAGTATATATAAGAGTCTGAGGAGAGTATACATAATATTAATTACCACACAAAAATGAATAATACACCTACCTATATTTTGGGCTACATACATGCATACATGTTACAACAAAAATATGTCCAAAACATCTTTTCGCTATAGCACAATGCTATTAAAATGCATTATTGTTCAGAATCAACACACCAAGAATTAGACATACCAATATTAATAGTGTTTCTTATATATTCAGTTTATTAATGAACTAATTAGGTTGTAAACTAATTTATCTTCACCACCCTTACTCTATTCCTTATTTTTCTATTAAATTTATCTTTGTTTAACAAAGACATCACAAAAATAGATTTAAGTTACTCTCAATAATTTACTACCTACTGCAATAGTTTTTTTTTTAAATAATCCTATCCTAGATTAATCCAACCTTTTATTTGTTGACCCATGGAATGTTTAGAAAGAGGACTGCATTGACCACAGAATATGAGGTAAGCCTAGAGATCATTTATGCTTTCTTTTGAAAAACTTTTACAAAAAAAAAAAAATCACCTTGTGGCGTTATAAATTAGACCTACATAAGGAAAAAAAAGTCGGCCATTAAAATATTTTGATTGATTAGTTAAATAATTAATTAATTAAATTGGTTATCAGAATACAAACATGACAACTTTGCATGTAAATAACTTGTCTCTAGAATATTAATCCACCCCAAATATTATTGTAATTTAATTTTCATCAATTTGGAAGGTTGGGTTAAGATTGGTTGTTTAATTATTCTATTATAATCACATAAAAGGTTATTTTTTATCTAATTATTACTAGGTACTATTCAATTTAATGTGTTTTAGTGTCTCACTCTTATTGTTTTTAAAGTTTATTGCATTAAATTTGTGTTATTTATGTTGCGTAGTGACTAAGTTTAAGTAAGAGGGTTAACTAAAGCTATGTGAGGAGGTGATTAATGTTATTTCACTAAAAGATATATAATCTAGGGTTGGGTAAAGGGAATAAAAAAATAATATCCCATTTGAAAGTTATGAGTCAGCTATGGAAAAAAAGCAAGATGTTCGGCATGGTTGCTGTAGACTTTTGCCTCAGAAATAGGTGAGTCGAGCTAGTAGGCCTATTTTCTAAGTTTTGGATTAAATAGGTTTTTTTTACCTTTTTTTTACAAGAAAGTGTAGGCATAAAACGTTCTTGACCTAAAATATTAAACATATTAATATAGGAGATTTTGTGACAAGTAATTTCTGTCAGCTAAAAGTAAAATCTTTAAACATGAGTTTGTGTAGAGCATCTCCTAACCATTCTGAGGACTGAAGATTAACAGAAACCTTTAAAGCATTTATAAAACACTTGTCTTTAGTAGTGTATTTTTGTATTTTAAGTTGTCCCTACTCTATAATGTGCTTTCCAAGCAACATGGTAAGTATATTATAGCTCATATTATAAAACCTACAAATAATGTATCTTGTATGTGCCAAATATTGATATTTTGATTTTGAATACCAATACATTTTTGTGGTGTTTTATAAAATCTGTGACATTCAGTATAAGCAAACTAGACCTGTCAATTCTAATAGATTACATTTTATGAAAATATTTTAAATTGTTCACAAAGTGTCAGTATATTTCTCTAATTTATACAGTAAGTAGATTAACAAGTTGGCCCTTACAGAAAAAACCTTGCTATGTTACATACCATATGATTAATTGTCCCTACATATAACTAATAAACTCAATCAAATATATAATTTTGAGATGTTAGAAAAACAAGTCATTTTACATATTTTTCTCACTAAGTCATATCAACGCTAAAATATATTATTATTATTATTCATAATTATATACACACACCATATATAAACATCACCAAACACAGTTATAATAGATGGCAGCACATGTTGATAAGTAAGAATAACCAACCCTAGCAGCATTAAATTTTAACGTGCCATTGTGCTCCAGAGAAATAGTATAGAAGTCTCTATCTATACAATATATTAATATTATACTTTATGTACTTCACGTACTTGTTACATTGATATATTTAAAATATTCTGTTTAACCTCTTTGTTATTTTATACAACCATCTATGACCTTTTATGAACATAATAATTTAAAAAATATATTTTACAGTTACTAAAAATTATTTCAAATTCATAGAACTTTATTTTAGGGTCAAGAAGAGAAAATGTTAAATCATATAAAAATAGTTGAAAAGGGAAATGCCTACTTGTTTATCTTAAAGTTTGAGTAATCAAAATAGAATCCCCAGAATTAAAAAACTATCTATCTCTAAATCTTAAAAAAAATCTCAATTTTATCTTTGGCACATGCTAGCACTAGATCATATTTATTTTTTTGCCTGTCTTTACAAGTTATTTCGACTGTAATCTGTTCGACATGTCACGTCAGCAAGTAGAAGTAGATGAGCTTTTTGATACAAAAAATGCATTTTATATAGGAAACTATCAACAATGCATTAATGAAGCACAGAAAGCAAAGGTAACACTTGTGTTATTTTTAAAGAACGATTTAGCTAGTAACCCGTTGATTGAAGGTTGGAGAACAAAAAGAAGTTCGAGTCGTGTCTGGTTAACCTCTGATTAATGTGAACGTACCATTCCCTCAAAACGTTAGTGTGGGTGCATTCCCAGCCTCTAATCTCTCGTTATCTACTCTTTGAAATAATGTGTTAAAAATAATAATTAATAAACATAAATGTCACCATGAGATAATAAAACCCTATCACTATTCCAAATCTGTTTAGTGTAGTATTAATCAATTTCTTGCCCAAACAAGCAACTAATTAACACTTGAATACTTTCTTTTTCCTAATGTTAGGAGAAAAAACCCTGGAATGATGCCTATGCTTCTTATCCTATAAAAACACTGTATTTTACTCAAAATAGCAAATCACCCAAAAATTAACACTAATATTTAACATGGTGTGAGCTATCAAGCTATACCGACCAAGCAACTGCAAAGTTAGTGCCAACATTTGTGGATAGAGGGTGTCATGTGGTCAGCACAATGAACCCTCCAGCCGTTATCTCAGCATTTTAGACCAGATTGGTGTTATCAGATTTCAACATGCTCTTTTTTTTTTTTTTGTTTGGGCTATACGCTGAGATGATATGCTAACCCGCTCTAATATAGGTTATGTGTAAAGCTTTGGTTGTGAAACTTTAAAGATTTTTCTGTTGATATTTCTTCCTAGAAGTTGTTACAGGAAGAAGAATATTTTGTTTTTGGAGGACCTGGTTTTGTAATTCAAACTGACAAATATTTAATAACTAAAAGGGAAAGTAATAAAGGTCAGCTGGTACTTCAACGTTGGGTATTTTTGATACTTCTAAGCGTTGTGGGCCAATTATCTTAGGTTTTAAAAAACACATTAGTATTCCTGTTAGTGTGATTTGAACAATTCTTAGATTTTGTCCACTAAAACTCTTTCCTTGTTTTTATTAAATATTTTCCACTAAATGGAGCGGGCATACAGCACTAAGCAGCCGAAGAGCTGCTTCAAATGTATGAGAAACACATCAAACCAACCTTTGGGTTTAAAATTCTCAATCAATCTCCACTACTAATATTTGTCATCTGCTGCTAAAAAAAGTTTAAAACAATACACTTTAAATCTTTTCAACATTATTATTACTACTAGGTACTCTGTCTTTTGACAGGTCTGTTGCCTTGACCAAATTGAGTCCTATGTCCTCTTAGCAGCTTTCTTTTTTATGTTTTGAAACTTCATCTTCTTTCTTTGTGTGACACAATATTTATAGCCTACATCATTTGGTAAAATAATACTTTTCCCAAAATGGGTGGGAATTGTTAAGGTATTAATTAGTAAACTACCCACCTCGGTGGCATAGTTGGCTGCCACACTAGTTAAGTGTTGAGCTAGACTGCTGAGGATGGGGAGATCGAGGTTTGGATCTCGCTCGGGTTAATTTATTTTTCCTTAATGGTTTTCCACTCTCCACATAAATGTGGGCTTACTTCCTATAAATTCAACCTTCTCACTTCCTAATCCATTAGCGTAGTTTGTACTTAAGCATATAACCCGAACGAGTAGTAAGACGTGGTAGTAAAAAAATAATTAGTAAACTATTCACATATCACAGCAAGTAATGATGGTACAGTTACCAGCACCTGTGGGCACACATGGGCAAAGGCGTCACTCTCATCTAATATGGTTTGTCAATGACAGGGAGGTTCAAGGTTGAATCTCAGTCGGGTGTACTGAAGGTGTTTTTTCCTAAATGATTTCCCACTCTCCCTCCACACAAGTGCGAGCGCACTCCATCTAAATCCCCAACCCCTACACTGTTAGTGTAAAATACGCAGATAACCCTGATAAATAGTAAGAAACAAAGTATGGAATGAAATAAAATATTTTACCAATGTAACTCCGGCTGACATACTTCGGTGACCTCACGGTCTAAGTGTTCGCTGTTGCAATAAAATGGACTGCCGAAGATAGGGAGATCGGGGTTTGAATCATGGTCAAGTGTACTGAGTTTTTTCTTATAAAATTGTTTTCTACTCTCCCTCCACGCAAATGTGTAAACTTCCTTCTAATTCAATCTTCCTCATAACTGACTCATTAGCATAATTATTAAATATGCCTACAACCTGAGCAAGTAGTGAGATACACTGCTAAAATGATATTAACTCCAAATGCTGTAATTTAACATTAGGACAAAACAAATACACAAAAAGACAAGATACTGAAATATGTTAAACAATCTGTCATTAAAAGAAGAATGCAGCAAACAATTTTAGTACACATACTGATGATTTATAAAGGAAAAAACACCCAAACAATCTGTTTAAAAAAGAGAATGTTTAGCCCAGGGGAAAAAAGGTATTGTTTTTAAACTTGAAATACAGTAGTAAAATATATATATATTTCTATAATTCATAACTAAAATATTTTTTCAGCCATCGAGTCCAGCGGTGCAACTTGAACGAGACATTTTCCTATATCGAGCATATATTGCCCAGAAAAAATACCGTGTTGTGCTCGATGAAATCAGTGGCGTCTCCCCTCCAGAACTGCAACCTTTGAAATTGTTGGCTGAGTACTTTGCAGTTCCATCCAAGAGGTAAGGTACAGTAGCCCCATGGCTTCTTTGGTGCTGACTGACAGCTAACAGCTGACTTCTGACAGTCAACATTTAGGTACATACCTAAATTTTGACTCTCAGATGTGAAAGCTGCTAATCACATGTTTTTGCAGATCATTTGGTTCGGCGTAGGGATACATAATTTGGTCTGGTAACTTTTCAAAGCTTTTAGCTGTCAGCTGTGAGCTGTCAGTCAGCACCAAAGAAGCCATGGGGCTAGTATAGCATAGCAGAAGTTATCGAGAAGAAGTTTTGATATTCATTTGGTCTGCTCTAAAATAATTATACAATTTTTGTTTGGATTTACAGGGATGATTAAATAGCCTACTATAAACATTTATTAAATTTTAAGGTACTAAACAGTAAACACCTGTGTTGATTGATCATCGAAATTTTAAATAAATACTGTTTAGAATAGTTCATCATGGTAGTATTCTTAGATTGCAAAAGGTATTTTGTGCTATGATTTTGAAAAATCCTGAATCAAATGTTTCTGTTTTTAAATATTCTACTTAGCGATCGTTACAATTCATACATGACTTAGCCCAGTGTGGTCCAACTGGCAGCCCACGGGCCAAATGCGGTCCACACTCACTGAAAATGTGACCCTCGCATTAACCCAGAGGAAAATTAAAAGAGAAACCCTCGGCGGCAGATGTAAAATAGCTAATGGGTTAAATAGATATATTTATCTAAAAAAAAGTCATGACTTCATTTTATTATGCATTTATTTGATTAATAAAAATATGTATAAATACTGGTTTGTATGCATAATGCTAAATTGTTATGTGAACATGTGCATGCACATTTCATGATGCAATTTTTGCAGATTGATAAACTTTTTTTTTGCAGTAAAATTCTAAAAATTCTTCCAACCAAAGATAAAAAATTATATATATAAGTATTGAAAGTAATAGTGTATTAAGTGTTGTTTGTAGGCCTGTATTAAGTTGATGGGATTACTTTAATATATCTCCGGCCCATGAAGCAATCCGAGACTCAGATTTGGCCCTTGGGATGAAAAAAGTTTGACCACCCTGACCTAGCATATTGTTACTTTTTAATCTAAAATACAATTAGTGTTTAATTAATTTTTCAGAGACACTTTAGTCTCCAAACTAGACCAACAAGCTTCTGGGAATGTGGACGTCAACAACTACACATCCATTATTGTTACCGCTACTGTTTACTATCATGAAGGCAACTTTGAAGCAGCCTTGAGAATCCTCAATCAAGCCGATTATTTGGAATGGTCAGTAATAGTGTCATAGAATAAGGACACTGGATCATTTCAAGTTTTAAAAACTATCTGCACTTTTAATCTACATTCTCTAACTATGAATATCAAAAAAGTGTAATTATTTTTTAGACTTCTAACCTCACCAAAGTATGGATGTTTAGCGAGTTATCTTAGTGTGAAGTAAATGTTGGAGCAAGATTGAGGCAAATATAAAAGCTGGGGTTGGGAGGGAGTTAAAATTTGAAGGATTTAACTACCAAATAGCAATTCTCCTTTCCATGTGACGATAGGGGAGGACACCGAAATATCGTGAGACGTATTTTTACAAACTTTCGCTTGGCATATTAATATAAATATCTAAATATTTTTAAAGTTCACTGTAGCATTTGCCAATGTGTATTGAACATACACGAAATAAAACAAAATTTGATTTTTTGGCTAAATTATTTACTTGGCCTTTTATATGCAACATTGTTTTTTGGTTGAAATTGTCAGGAAAAATAGTACCAACAGTACTATCATAATTTTCTTCTATTAGTATCCATATAACAAATCAAAATCTCCAGTCCAGAATTTCTCTCAACCGAAGACCATGGCAAAGAAGTAAAATATGTCTTTTATCTGGTTATTATGACAGTCATTTATTTTTAATATGAAAATGCCTTCTACTTACTAACTTTTAATACATGGTTTAAAATAGGAGGGATAGCCAGCACACTTACCTTGGTGATACTGGAGTAGAAATTATTTAGATATAACACTAAAAAACATAAACACATTGTTAAGTACAAGCTTTCACTGTCACAGACTAAACCATGATTTAGCCTAGTGCTCTATACCACATAACTTTTAATACAGAAATACAACTTTTTATTTGGCAAAATCCAATAATTTTATCTACCACAAATTAGGCTCGCTACTAATAGGTTGTTTTATTTTAGTGCTGTGTTGATTTCAGTTCAGCGTTGACCCTACAAATCTATCTGAAGATTAACCGTGTGGATCTGGCGATCAAAGAATTGAAATCCATGCAGGAGAAAGATGATGACGCAACATTGACGCAGTTGGCACAAGCTTGGGTCAATATTGCCATGGTAATATTATAAACACTATGACCACTTGTAATAAACTTAATACAGTAGAGACTAGAGGTTACTGGGAGCGGATCAACCGGTTTGCGACTTAACCGTGGCTATATTTAAATATGTCACAAACAATACACCACCATCTGAATGCACTCTACTGTTATTGCCACCCAGTGCGCAGGTGCGGCAATCTCTCAGAGAGAGAGAGAATGAAATAGTACCACACGAGACTAGCGAAATAGATAGGGAGGTAGAGGAAGAAGGAGGCAGATCTTATCTCGGGTGATAAAGCTAGTAATTAGCCAAAGTACTGAAGGCTGAGGAATATGTGCTGACCTGACAAAATTGGAGAAGCAGGTTGTAATGGGTATGGAGGGAAGAAGTGGAAGGGGGAGGGGGGATTTTTGTGTACTATCCATAATTTCCGTGCTTCCTCTCTCCTCAATTACTGGGGAAAAGCAAGTCTCTACTGTATTGGAATTAATTATCAGGTTTTGTATTTATCATATAGAAAATTGAATTATATTAAATTTTAAATTAATCCTGAAATAGCAAAATGAGTTTGTTGAGTGACAATTTGATTTATAAGAGCATAAACACAAAGTCCATTATTCATCATAACTATTCAGGTTGTTGTTTACATTGGGGTTGTAAAATGTAATCTAATTTAAAACCTTACATGACTGCTGGCTAATTAGTTTGATACAATTTATAAAATCTTGTGAAACTTATCAAATGAAATATTAAATACACTTTCAGCCATACAAAAATTAGACTAAAACTAAATTTGAATAGTGTCAAGGAGTATTTGTAGTTAATTATTTGTGTCAAGATATCAAACTGTTCCTTGATGCCTTATTTCTGAAACTTGTACAATAAGTATTTTTATTAAAAAAAATCTTTTCCAACAAATATTACCTGCATTTTGTGAATTCAAAAAATAACTGGGATTTTGCTCACTATACCTGTTCTTTTTCCCTTACTAACATGGTATTCACACTAATGGGGTCAGGATAAGGAATGGATAATTTGGAGGAAATGTACTCATGTTTGCGTGGAGGAAGAGTAAGAAACTATTTAGGGGACAAAAATACTCTTCCAACTCTTAGCTGAGATTCAAACTCCGACCTCGTCATCATTGGCAAGCCAGACCAGACGAGATTGACGCCTTAGTCTACATGCACACCAATAATTTATCATTATTGAAGGTTTTATAGTTATTACATAAGTGTAAACAAAACAAAAAGGCAAAGTTGATGTTTCACCTCCATATAACTTGCTAGTTAAAAACATAGAGTAATTTAGAAGTACAACATAAATATTCTGTGAGTAGGGACATGATACTTAAATTTCGATTTCGATTTCGTTAGATAGACAGTTTATATCCTATATATTTCTTTTAATGAATACTAATTTTACTTGTGTTTACATAACTAATATTGCTTTGACCATATGATATTTTTTTCCTCAAAAAAAAAACTAACCTTTTGCATTTGTCTATCTGTGAGACAAAAGGCTTCACTAAACCCAACTACCTATTTGCTCAGGTTATTTATTTTGTGTGTTGCAGGGAGGTGATAAACTTCAGGATGCATATTACATCTTTCAAGAAATGACAGACAAACACAGTAGCACTCCTCTCTTACTAAACGGACAAGCGGTGTGTTTTATCGGACAAGGCAAGTACGAGGAAGCTGAAGCAGCTCTGCAAGAGAGTTTGGACAAGGACAGCAACAATCCGGACACTTTGATCAACATGATCGTCTTGAGCCAACATCTGGGCAAGCCGCCAGAGGTAAGGCAGTTAAATCGCTACAAAATGTTATTTGGTGCTGCCTATAGACGGCCAAATATGTTATTCTCATCTCTGTTTTTACAGTCCAGTTTATTTGACATCTAAAAAATATTTTTTTTTTCTCATTTATTTGATGTATTTAATGTGCACTTTCTGAGCTGACTGATTATATCAGCACATGACTTATAAACTAATTTAAATCTAGAACAGACACAACATCCATACTACGGCCTTTAATTCATCACTGTGAAAGGGGGAACCCACATTTCACCAATAATACATTTTTCGGCCATGCCAGGAATCAATCTCGGGACCCTTGGCGCAGTAGACAGATACGCTACCGACTGAGCTAAGGTGACGGACCTGGAAACGTTATTAGACCTACTTTCACATAAAGTTATGTGTTCAACTGTCTTTTTTGATTGATATTATCAATACCTAGAAAAAACACTATTAATATTATAAACAATGTTGACCTCAAAAAATATGTTCATATTTTTAAAAGGTTTTTCCTATGAAAAATTGGACTAGGCCTACAGAGTGGTTAACCACAAGTATAGAGGATCCCTCGGTGACCTGGCAGTCTAGGGGTAAGGTGTCGGACTTCTGTCCTGGGGGTCCGGGGTTCAATCCTCGGTCCCGGCACAGATTTATCTGATTACCAAACCCTTCCTTCACCTCCGACAAAACGTGTATTAATCACAACTTGTGAATGTGGAGGTTTCCAGGCCTCCATCGTGGTTCGGATCCCACGTTTAACTGTAGGTACTGCATGTTCATCTCACAACTACTATATCACTACACATTAGCGTAGGAGCGTGTAATTCGAACAGGTAGTAAGATGCGCTAATAATAATAATGATGATGATTATGAAAGACGACAACAACAACCTTGGTTTAATCCTAGCGGTGTTGAAGACGGTATTAATATATAAAGTCAGATTTTTAGTGGAAGCCCTCTTTCGTATAGTTTACTCTAGATAATTTTTCTTTGCACCATTGATTAAATGAATTCATAATGTACTTAAAAACAATTGTAATATTTTTTCTGCCATTGTGGCGACCTGATTTTCTAGTTTTCAAATAACTGAGTTTCTTATGAGAATCAAAATTTGTTCATATTGCTATCTATATAGTAAAAATGTGTATGGGCATTAACCCATCAGGGGTTGACAAATTTTTTTGAGTGATAAAAATCCATAGCACAACCTCTTTAGGAGGATAAGTAAAGCCGCCGATGCCTGGAAGTTATGTGACAATACCTTTCCTGTCAAAACTGTTAGCCTCTCGCTCGTAGAAGTTCTAATGTGCTGATATAATCACTCGGTTCAGAAAGTGCATGTTAGATACTTAAGTAAATGAAAAAAAAATAGTTAATATATATTTACTAGGGTTTGGTGTGTGTGTTTAAATATGTTGTGCCGATCTGATCAGTGTTTATAAGTGTTCTTGACAACATAATAAACTTGTGTTGGTTTGTCGACTAGGTTTCCAACAGATTTCTTAGTCAGCTGAAGGATTCCCACTTGGAACATCCGTTTGTCAAGGAGTACTTGCTAAAAGAAAATGAGTTTGAGCGTTTGACCAAACAGTATGCGCCTTCTACTAATGACATAGAAGTTCACTGATAACTTTTCCAATACAATAAATCTAACATGTTTTCACAATATTTATAATGGCATTCCTGTGTTTATAAGCAGTCTTGTAATAATATTAAAACTTTTTTGTGTGTTTTTTTTCCCCTACCAAAACCCATCCAAACTGATCAAAGATGCCCATGTGGAATTTTCAAAATGGGGGGCGGATAGCAGTCCCATCTGCCGAGGGTAAAGAAAGTACTTCCCCACCTCCTCCTCGAGATAAAATTTTGGAAAGTTAACCTTGTAGGAGGGAATTTTAGAGCGTCTGAACGTAATTCTGAGATAATTACATGAGTTTCATAACAAAAAAATAAAATTGAGTTGGAGCTGAACCCATTGAAAAGTAACATTATTTTCAAGAGTTTATTGAACAGAACAAAATGAGAAGAAAGCTGTTGAAGAGGGAATGGGGGAAAATTTACATTTTGTCAATTTTATTTATGTTAGCTCGGATATCGATGATTCAAAGTTGTTAATAGAAAATTGCAACCAAATCCCAGATAAACCATTTTGATTTTCTTTTCATAAAATTTAAACAAAAATAAGTAAGTATTGCTGAAGCCCCCCCTCGCCCCCTTAATACTCATCTATGAGGGCTCATGCACCTGACCCAAAATGTTTTCTTAAAATCAAAAAGCACATTTTTGAAGGGTAAAAAAAACCATTAAATTTTATTAAGTGTATTGACTACATTTAATTGTGTTTAAACATTTGAATATAATTAGCTCTTAAAATAATCTCTAACATTATACAAAATATATTGTGTTGAACAGGGGTTCTCTTAATTTATTTATTTTTAGATTGTACCCCTTTTTTATGACTAAAAGTTTAATGTACCCACTCAATAAAATTTCCTCAAATGACATGGTTTTAACCTATGATTACATAGTAAATTAATGAGGATGTTAATAATCTATTGGGGAAAATAAACCTGTGATCAAATTATTTCAAATGTGACAAAGATATTTAAAGAATCCTATTTTTTTTTATCCATCAGAGGCAGTGCTCATTTGTACATAAACTCTGTTCATGCGTCCCTGGTTGTAGAAATGTATATTTTATAGGTCATTTTTTTGCCATTTTAGATATTTCAAGTCATTTTTCTTGCTTTTTTTGGAAAGAAAATTTAAAATTCTTTGAAAATGACTTTAAAAAGGTTTTATATATATATGAATTATTGGTGCTTTGTTAAAAGACATGAATATTCAAACATATTTTACCACATACTTGTTGACTGAAGAAGATAATGTATGAGTCCAAATAAACTTTGTGCCCCTTTACCAGCGTGTTTATAAAATCCACATTCCTGGTGAGACCTTCACTACACCTAAGTTGGAAAGGGTTGTAGGAGGAAGGTAAAGCAAGTTTTAGAGTTAAAATGAACTTTGTACCTCCTGCTGAGTCACTCGCTATACCATGTCTGGAGACTGCTACAGGGGGATGGGGATATATCTCTTTTAAAGCAGGTATTTGTATTCCATTGTTAAGTAGAACACATGATTTTACCTGTCAAAATATTCTAAATGCATAGTTTTCATTTATAAAGTTCACGTTATATTTATTCGTCTGCAATCATTTTATGTGTATTTAGAATGCTTTAAACCAAACCATCTAAAGCGAGTCGTTTGAGGCAAACTCTTACTGAATTCAGAGAGGATATTTTTTTATACAGAGTGTGAAATACTTTTCTATAAAATATGTGAAGTGAAAGTGGCTGGAATCAGGTAAAATATTTAACCATTCAACAGCATATCAGTCGCAACAAACATGTCCGTGGTATCCAGAATATCAATAAAAAGAAAACCTCTCATTTATTACTTGCACAAAATGCATCACGAATCAAGACAAATCCTCAACATTTTATAAAGATTTGTGTGACATTCTGGTCTCTGCGAACATACCTCTATGGAAACAGAGCACTGTTATACTAAAGGATTTCCTGGGACTGTATACGAGTCATTCTGTTCCAGATGGGTCCACACCGAGGAAAAACTGGAAATGGACAGATCAGAAGAGTTATTTTTGCCTATGTATATAATGTAAATCAAAACTCTTGTAATAAACACATCATATTATGGAATTTCAATCAAATTTTTTAGGTTATTTTTTTGAAAATTTAAAGTCATTATTTAGAGTTTTTCGTCTCATTTTATAGGTGTGTTTTTTTTAACAATTTTAGGGTCATCAAAATCTGGGCCGTGATTATGATCAGTTAAAAATATAAAACATAATTTTACTTTAAAAAGTCTGTAGAAAAGTTTCATACATTTTTTCCAGGCATTTGTTGTAAATAAAGAACAAAAAAATCCTGAGCACAAAATTTTCAAACATTTTTTTTTTTTAATCCTAGTTCTGAAGTTTATAGATTACGAGATCTCAAAGTTTTTAAGCGAGAAGGGTGTGCCTCTATGGCTTGACACAAATTTTCGGTATCTAGTTGTCCAGTGGAACTTTTAAGCGAAAGTCCAGCTTTCAATCTAGCCTATTGCGGTACGAATATTTTAGGTATGACATGGATGAAGAACCACTCTCAGATATACATTGTTGAGAAAGATATAAAAAGTTTGGCAACAATAGTGAACAAGTTTGTCAGGTAATCAAAGGTGGCAAATTTTTCTCGTTCACTTAATGACATTCATTATACAGCCAGTCACTGATAAATGGAGTGAAGGTTTCACTTGTAGAGTCAGTTGGTACTAATAATATTCTTATACAGCCACTCCCTGTGATGAATGGAGTGAAGGTTTCACTTTTAGGGCCAGTTGATACTAGTAATAACATTAAATATACAGCCAGTCCCTGTGATGAATGGAGTGAAGGTGTAGCTTGTAGGGTCAGTTGATAATAGTAATAACATCCAATAAACAGCCAGTCCATGTGATGAATAGTGTGAAGGTTTCACATGTAGGGTCAGTTGATAATAGTAATAACATCCAATAAACAGCCAGTCCCTGTGATAAAGGGAGTGAGGGTTAGCTTGTGGGGTCAGTTTGTGGCTTGATAGATGGATGTGCTCAGTGAGGAAAGCAACAGGAAACTACTTTACTTATAATTTCTCTAGGATGCTTCTTCAGACTTTACAAATGACGGTGGAACTGTTAAGCATCCGACCAACTTTCGAATTGATTACTTTACATACTTTTTTTTTAGTTTTATTTAAAAAATTGTGATTTGTACTTTCAAACATCTAACTGTAAAAATACATCTGAAGTATGTTGATACATTCCTCATAAGTATTCTTCAAAACGTAACACACATTAAAACATATAAAGGTAGGCCTATACATTTTCCATACACGTTACAGAATAGGAAAAACTCAAGTTAGCCCTCCACATTAAGTATTTCATAAAATGCCTATTTATAATACCAAAGTTTGAGATTATAGGGCACAAAAAGAGCACAATTTTGTTAGTTTGAATCTTTCAATGGTATGTGGCAGGCTAGATTAAACTCATTGGGGTCTACTTGATCTGGCCCGAACATTATTTAAATTAAATATTTTAGTTTAAATTAAATCCCTGAAGCATTTATTTTTTAATGTATTTGACCTGTTGCATACCAGGAGCAAAATACCCGTACTAATTGACAAAAATAAATGAGAACATTTTTCTATCTATCTAAATCATATATATATATATATATATATATATTTAAGATAGGAGGGTATATCAAAGGGATAATATGGTTTGCTGCTGTAAGTGCGCACTGCTCAAGACAGACAGGATTGAGGATAGTGCCAAATTAATAATAACGCCAATATTTCCATATAATTATTTGTTATTGTGAAATGCAATAAATTTCTTTAATATGATTTAATTTTGTATAAGAATACTTAAAAAAAAAATTTACGTTTTTATTTTCTAGAGAAAAAAAGTGTGCTTTTCTTGCATACGTACGTAACTTTTACGCGTAGGGATATATATTGGCACTTTTTCAAACAGTGTTTTCACGATCTCTATACGTAGCATTCTGAACTATATTGTTCAATATTCTAAACGCAATCGAGGTTAAGCTAAGAGATGGAGCTTTGTTATTTATTTGAGGCTTTTCTCAATTTGTTCTGTAAGTTTGAATTATGCTCCATTACTTGAACAGTGACATTTATACGTCATAGTGTTTATTGTTTATATTTTGGAAATGACTGTTGTTTTAAACCCATATCGGTGATAGGGTGATATTCGGGTGAATTTAGGAAATGACCTTGCAGTATAATATTTAAGGGAAACTTTTGAGTTTACTTTGAAATCCTTATGTGCAGTGCTATGTGGCTTATACATATTTTTGGCCTAGCTACTTGATTATATCTGGATATGATTGAAAAGTCGGCAAATAACGTTTTTTCTGAATCTAATGTTTGAAAAATTATCCTTTCTGCAGTCAAGATGGAAGTTAGTAGTTAATCCAAATGTTCAAGAAGTATAAATATCTACCTACTTCTGCCACTATAATAATTTACTATTTGGCTTCCAGTGTGTAATTTTCTTTGTAGAATATAAAATTCATCTGGATTTGAGATTTAAAAAGAATTTAATCATGGATATAATCGGTTCTGTCAAGCAAGTAAAAGTTGACAACTGGGGAGTGTTTTTCCTACAGAGGCTACAAACCTTTCACTCCAAGGGTGACTTCTGTGATTTGATTTTGCAGTTCCACAGCAATGAGTGTGTTAAGGTGAGTATTTTTGACCTGATTTGTCGCATGAGATTACATTGCTTGCAAAATTTTGTAGTTGATCGAACACTTCTGGTATGTACAATAGACTTTACATTTTTTAAATATTCACAAAATTAAAAAAAATTGTAGTGATTGTTTTTAAACTGTGAAAATAAATTCATCAAAGCAGACCTTAGTTCACTTGAGAATAGGTCATGTTTTATTAAAACGTGTTTTTTACAATTTGCTAGTTTATTTTGTTTTTTCTATCACATCTTTTAGTACCCATTCTTATTTAACACCTTGATTGAATAACTGTGCTGATAGAATGGGATGAGGAAGGTAGAATTTATGTAGGCTACAGAAACCGTGTTTGTGTGGAAGGAAAATGAAAATAGCAAGCCTACATTAAAATCACTCTGTACACCCGGCTGGGATCTGACCTCGCTATCACCAGAAAACAAGACCAGTCTTGGTTGATGCGATATGCCAGAATCACGATCGACTACACTCGTGTGAATTAATGTTCACTTAACTTTCATGTACCAGTAATAATGTTTAATTAAAGTAAAGAGAATAGTGTATGATAAGGATTCATGTAACGTAACAACTCGCGCAAAGCACATACATTGAATTTTGATGGTTTGGAAAAAAAAAAAATCCAATTAGGCTATTTAGGGCTGATTAGGCTGCAAGTACTTGCAATAGAAGTTTAGTAGAGCTACAAAATAAATTGAAGCAAGAGGATATAATGTTTTATTAGAGTTAGACAAACTATTCTAAAGAAGTCATTTGTGTACCATGAGCAAATAAATACTAAATAGTACTAAATAGCCCCTTTGACATTGCTCGCAAAATGATTGGCTGGCTAGAACATGTGGTAGGCCTATCCTTAACTTGTTCCTGTAACGTGAAAGCTATCCCCTAGAAGTGTAAGTTAACTCGATCGTCATTACTTACATTTAAAAATACAAGAGCATTTAATGTATGATGTGAGCGTTAGCCCTAAATTTATTGTGATCCTGGCATTAGCTTGTATCTCGACTTACACAGGTAGTTGTGATGTTGGTCCTGGAACTAAGAAGAGAACGCTACTTATAGTCTGTAGGCATTAAATGTGCAAATAAACAGTAAACAAGTGCAGCCAGTACACAATAAATCAATAACTTCAAAATATGATACTTTACTTATAAACACACACATTTTTTATAGCCTAGATGCTAAATAAAACACATATAGTACTGGTGTACAATATATACATAGCCTACATGAAAAAAAGAAACAAAATTTAAAAAAAAATACACAAAAATTTCATACTTTAAAAATCAGATTTTTCACTTAAATGACATCAGGCTACTTCAAAAAAAAATTACGGTAGTGATCTTGGTTTGTTGTAAATTGCTTATCTTGTAATTAACCCTGAACTTTATTAGACATGCTTAGCATATGAGGTGGTTTAATGAAGATGGTTACCCGCGTCGTAATGCATGCTCTCTAAGGTGCTGGGTACTCTCATAATAGACTAGACTACTGATTACAATGAGATAATGGTTCAATCCAGGTCTTTCTGTCCACACAAATGCAGGTGCACTTCCCTGAATTCAACCTTATCATCCCTAACCCATTAGTATATAATCAGCAGCTACATATTCGTATAACCCGAATGGGTAATAAGATGCATTGCTAAAAAAAACTAGGACCCAGTTTGGCATCACTCTCATCTGGCTTGCTGTAGATGGGTTGGTCGAGGTTGAAATATCTGCTGGGTACAGAGCTTCTCTCTCTCAAATATGGGTACATTTATTATATTTTGTGTTCTTTGTTTGTACCCTTTGAGCTAAGATATGTGTAAAGCCCAGACATATAGCAAGACTCGATGCACATTAAAAATAAATATTAGAATAGGCTAATTCATTTTAATGTGGTAGGCCATTCATGTTTCTCTAGCAGACAGTTCTTAACATGAGAAATGTTAATTTGGTCTAAGAATAAGTTCTAAATAAACTAAGTAGCCTATACATTGTTTTTAATTACTTGAAGGGAATTAAACGCATTGAGCTATCCAGTATTTCTGCCCATCCATCACAGACTGAGCGGGGGGGTGTAGGGAATGTGAGTTAAGGACAGTTTTTTTTGCTGTTTTTATAGCATGAAGGATTTTTTCGGCCAAAATAAATAAAATATTTCACCGGAAGAAATATAGTTTAATTTTCTACATTTGCTGATATCAACAGTTCTTGAATATATGTCATGAGTGGTAGCGGCATTAGACGAGAAAAATTTGTCAATATTTCCAGGACACACTTGCTAGATTTTTTTAAGAAATGTTGAGCTCACCATGTGAATAAAAATAACGAGAATTATCTGAAAAATAACTGGGGAATTATCTGAAATCTTTTGACAAAAAAAAGTTTTGATATACAACCTGCAAAAATACTACCCATAACTCATGTTTCCTATGAAGAATGACTGTGAGCACTGGACAAATCCTGAGTAGCTGAGTGGTAAGAGCATTGGCGCCGCTAACTGAAAGGAACTACGACGGTTTTGCAATTTGTGTGTTGGTGTTTGGTTTGTTTCAGGTTCACAGACTCGTACTCAGCGCCTGCACCGAGTATTTCCAGATGCTGGAGAGAGCCGGTAATTTAGAAGGAGACACACTCTTAATGCCCGCAGACATGAAGTCTCAAGTAGTTCTTCCGATTATCAAGTGAGTGAGCTTCAGGTTTCCTTAAAACTGGAATATTTGGATAAAACAAACTGTATGGATCTTATTTAGTTTTGATACATTTCAGAATTGGGGGGAGGGGAGAAGGTTAGTCAAACACAAATGACTGAAAACTTTTTTTATAATTATATAAATTACAAGTGAACCCACATTTATTTCAGTCTGAACCACGACAAATATCATGGTCCATTTATCTATTTGAGATATTAAATGTGCACGTTATGAACCAACTGATTATAGAAAAACAACTTAGCACCCAGTCTTACTACCCATTCACGTTATATGCCCTAAAATATTGTTGATATTTGTATCTGTTGTTAGGATTGGTTTTGAAAATATGTGATTGATGTAATACATGAACGAATTGCCGTTCACCAAGGAAAATAAACTGTAAAAATGTTAATTCGGGAATGTTTTCATGTTTCTGAAAAACTTTAAACAGTCGGGGAATTTTATGGTAAAAGATTTGTAGCCACCATGATTCAACACTTAGCTGAATTTATGAATGTTATAATAAATATATTTTAGCAAAAATGAAATCATTTAGTTACTACCTTATATTATTCTGTTATATTCCTATTTACTCATATGTTCCTGATATTTCCAAGATTTGAATTCATGATTCGTAGGTAAAATGATTTAGATTTGTAAAATAGTGGGTTCAGCCCACCTAGAGTTGTTTTAGTTTAAAAAGTACCTTCTTACCATTTTTCAGTTTTATGTACACTGGACGACTGGAGTATCGCATAGAGCTGCAGGATCGTTTGTATTCAACGGCCAAACAAATGAACATGATGGTCCTGACCAAACTTCTTGATGCCCAGGCGGCCGCTCAGATCGCACAACCCAGAGCAGCCGCTCAGACCGCACCACCCAGAGCGGCCATGAATAAGTCCTCGTCACAGATCCAACACGTGGCCGTACCCGTTAAGAAATATGGCCAACCCAAGGTGGTGGATCCCAATTTGCCGGAAACTTTACCTGGCCGCAAGTGAGTGTTCTAGTTTTATTCTTTATAAAAACAAAACTAGGAGCTGTGGAGTCACAAGTCTTAAGCAAAAATGTACCAACTCCGGTATCAAAATAAAAAATTATAACAATGTATTTCTATAAGAAAAACCTCTTTTCACTTTATGAGCTAATTGTATTATATTTGTACGAAGGTACAGGAAAGGTGGATAGAAACATATGAAAGGAACGAACACAATTTGGTTTTTACAACGAAAAGAACAAAGTTTACACTTTACAGTGCTGCCATTTGACAAAGCGGTAATGGTTGGATTGGGCAGTGACAATCAATTTTCTTTAAAAGGGAACCATTACCTTTTTGTCCAATGGCAGCATTGTAAAGTGTGAACTGTGTTCTTCTTTTCATTGTAAAAGCCATATTGTGTTTGTCCCCCTTTTATATGTTTCTATCCACCTTTCCTGTACCTTCTTCCAAATATAACTTGATAAAAATTATAACAATATATGATAAATATAATATTTTAATCTTAAGCTGGTACCTTTTTACTATTTAGGACAAATTATTGTAGTTTTGATTGATAAATGTATTCAAATATAAATTCACACTATCAAAGAAGCTTCCTCTGAAGTCATCTGTGTTGGAGCATTTTATTGCAGTAAATTTGTTATTAGGTACTAATTAATAAACTTTGGCAATTTATGAAGGAGTAGGAGTTGGAGTTGAAGGCTTGGTGTATCGACTCCACAGCCCTGGCTATATCGACTGCTTGCCTAGTAAACTAATGTAATGTGAGTTGATAGGGGAGGAAGCCAACCTGAAAGGATAGTTAGGTTAAAATCTTGGTAGAAAACAAATACACTTCTATCTTCTGATCACTTTCACAGTTAGATATTAACTCAAATTTTAAGAAATATTTATTTAAAGTTCCTTGCCTATCACTTTCATTAAGTTCATTTTTACTATCTAAGATTTAACACTTATCCACTCTAAACTATACTTTCTAGACACTACAAGCTGTCTTTTTCCTAATTAATTAACCCCTTGATTTGATCTTGCTTATTTCCTTAAAACTGGTTTCAATTCAACAAAGAACCAACTGCATTCACAATAAGTGCTAGAGAACAAGACTGATTTAAATATTCACCCAATAATACTAGAATATATAATCGAAATTATAAACATAGAAACTAGACAGGGAGACTCCACAGTTAGTTATAGCAGCTCTATTACAATAATTACACAAATACAGTAGAACACTGATATAGTGCGGTCTAATATTCGGTGGATTAGGACATAACGTGGCGGAGAGTATAACTCCGGAAAAATCATCGTTAAGTACTATATTAGTGAAATTCTTACTAGGAGATAGATATTCAGTAAATAGATTGATTCTACATTTCCATATCTCACCAGGTCCGCATCTTTGACCACCTGGAAACAATAACCCAAGGCAAGCATCGCTGTCCTTGAAGTCCAATGGCCAATCGGCTACTACTTGCACCCCCTACCCTCGTGTCCACAGGTAGTTCAGTACATATGCATTATGTTTTAGACTTTTCTCCTTGTCTTCCCGCCTCGTCATTTGTCACTCTACATACAGGTCACCTTCTCGTTTTACACGGGGGTGAAGTATGCCCCCTGACAACCGGACATCATCAGGTTTCTACTGTATATGTTATTTGTTACTGATGAGAGATAACAGTCTAACTTTCATACCATGGCTCTAGCTTATAGGCTCTACCATGGTGGGATAATGCAAGGTAAGCTTGTTCCTTATGCCGGAATCATGATCAACTTTAACTTAACCCGCCTCGGTGGCGTAGTCGGCTAGCGCGCTAGTCGTGTTGAGCTGCTCGACTGCTGATGACGGGGAGATCGAGGTTCGAATCTCGGTCGGGTGAACTGAGGATGGTTTTTCCCAAATGGTTTTCCACTCTCCCTCCACGCAAATGCGGGTTCACTTCCTCTATTTCAACCTTCCCAATTCCTAACCCGTTAGAGTAATTAGTACTTAAAGCGTATAACCCGAACGGGTAGTAAGACGCGGTGCTAATATTATTATTATTATTAACTTTAACTTAATGTAGCGTTCACTTAACTTAACAAAACAGATGTGTGATTACGATTCACGTAACTTAACGTAACGACTCTAGCCAAACATCTGCGTTCTAGAGTATGTATTTTGATCTGTGAATGTGTACCGTTTTCTTTTGATATAATAAAGAGTAGACCTTTGTCATAAAAACCTACCAATGTATTACTAAATAGCACTGTAGACATCACTCGCATAATTATTTGCTGGCTAGATCACATGATAACCTTCATGTAATGTTCACTTAACATGAAAGACCTTCCAGGACATATATTAAGTTAAATGAACTGCAAGTGAACATTAAGTTAACTGCATCATGACCACTTCCATTAATAAACACAAGGAACCTTTACGTTAAGTTAACCTTAAGTGAATGTCAAGTTGATCGTGATCCCGGCATTACAGGCTAGACGAAGGGTACTTCATTCTCCAGTCATAGCAAAGATCACGCTAATTAAATTCAGGGTACATAAAATTCAATTTCATATTGCATTAGAGGCATTTTATGACTTTTGGTTTATATTTTGTGCTCTTGTTTTAGGTTGCCCATTTGGAAAAGACGGAGTGTTCCAACATCCAAGCCATCAGGGTCTGATTATTTTTCATCGCCATACACTAATGAGTTTGACATGTAAGTTTGTAACCCTTTAATCTAATGTGATTTAGTGTTTTCCTATTTATAAAGTTGGCTATTTACAGGGGTGAATAAAACTTTAAAACTCCTACTTTGTTTCTAAAAATGTTTAAATAAACTTCAAGAATTCGCAAAACTTTGCTAGTAAAAATATTAAAGGCTAAAAATTTAATAATCATTTATGTTAAATTTTTAACATTTTGTGCTCTTGTGTAATTTATACATTAATGTTCACATGCCAATAATCTATGGTGGTTGAATTGTATGTTTTGTATATATATGTTTCACCAGCCTAGGCTTACATAGATTAAACATTTTGTAAATTATATTTAGTGTCTGAAACTATGTAAATATGAATAGTAAGATTTTGTCCAATATAAAATTCCGGTAAAAATATTCAGACCTAGATTTGGTTGTGGAGATATTTTATTTCACTTGGTTTGTCTTAGAATCAAAAGAAAGGATTTTGCGCACCCTTTCTGGTAAAGAAATCACAAGACCATTTTCATAAAGTTAAATGTTTCATAAATATATAGAAAATAAATACTCAGGTTGTTCGAATGCAAATGTGCAATATTTCCATTATTGCAGCTTTATATAGAAAAACTCACATGTACAGAATAGGAAATTAATGGGCGTTGAAGAAGTGTGGTTTGAAAGTTGAATCCTATAGGTCAATGTGGAAGAGGCATCTTACGTTGGTTTGGGCATGTTGAGAGGATCGAGTGATGAAGAAAATATATGAAGGTAGAGTGTGTGGAGCAAAAGGAAGGGGCAGGCCATTTAAGATGTGGTTAAATGTTGTAGTCGATTGAGTGAAAAAGAAGTTTTTGAATAAAAGAGCTTGTATGACTCTGGATGTTGTTGAAGTGAAGGTAGTACGCAAGGATAGGGAAGTGTGGAGAAAGTTAGTGAGGTTGGATTAAGTACAGCATTGTTGATTTGAACTAAATGCACAGTTTTTTGGTTACGCTGTAAGGGAACGGCATGGTTATGGGGTGTAAAATAGTATAAGTTTAATCATGTCCTGGTCACATTACAAGAAAAAGAACGTATACATCTTTAATAACTCACAGTATTAAATGTAAAAAATGAACACATTGTTTATAACAGAAAAAAGTTTTATATCTAATCAAATTATGATCCACAGGTCAAGCAGATCGTCAGATGAGCCACGACCAACCAGGTTCGAGTGGCCAGATGCCGATACCAGTATACTTGCACCTATGACATTTACATCAGCTTTTGATAATTTATCATATGAGACACCACCAATCATAAAGGCTTCAAAAACAGACATTCGTTCCTCAACCGCACCAATAAACATGTCTTATCCCACGACATCTAAAGCTAGCACTTTCGAAGACATCAAGCGTAATGTGGTGACGAAGAGGCCCGCCTCAATGATGTTAGCTAATGATAATAATGCTAAGAAGGCAAAAATGATGGATTTGCAGGCAGTTAAAGAATATGTGCAAGAAGCCAAGTTGAGAAACGATCTTTTAGACTCTAACGATGATGACGAAGAAGTTGACGATGATCTGGCATTGGCAGATTTTGATGATGATGATGACGAAGAAGAAGAAAGGATAGTTTCCATTTCAGCAGAAGAAGATTCCTACACATTTAATAAAAGTTCCGTGCTAGCCAACTCCACGCCCCACAAGTCTATTCTTAAGCCACAAACATCCACACAAGAGGAAGAACCCCATGCAAGCCCCATCATTGCGTCATCCAAGAAAGTTCGCTTTTCTTTTGACACCAGCTCTGCAGAAGAAAAGGAAAATGCCGCGAATAAAGTAAAACTAGTGTCTAAGGAGGTGACACAGCAACCCGTCGTTTCTCGCCCGCAAAGCACAGCAATGAACACTTTGTCCAATTCAGGGAATGTCTCGAATCATGCAAAAATAATTTCCGAGGTTTTGAAAAAGTACCCCAACTTGGTGAAGAAGAATAAGAACATCAAACTGAAGATTATGCACCGCGGTGGATTACCGACGTCTTCTGTTCCGTCTGACGGAGACCCTAAGACACAAAAACCAAAGGTTTCCTATGTTATGTTAAAATCTGATATGGCAGGTAAAGGAAAAGTATCGATGAAACATGGAGGGCAAGTTGAAACTTTTATCCAAGGGCTCTCCAGTGGAGAGACTAAACCAGTCTCAGGAGCTGAAAACACAACAGGCCCTTGGCTATGCCATTCTTGTGGCACAAATGAAGAGCCAATAAACTTTTCATCATACTACTTATATCGCCACCACTTGCAGGATGTGCATATGGAAAAGATTGACGCAAGAATATGTGAACATTGCGGCCATCGTGCTAGCAAACGAAACTTGCTGCTCTACCATTTATATACAAAACACGGAGTTTTCCCTCCTAGAAACTGCCAATTCCCGAGGTGTGACCAATGTGATTATGTTGCTCTTAGTGAAAGTTTACTCATTAAACACCGTAATAACCATCTTAACAACAAGGAGTTTACTTGCAAAGTTTGCGCTGCCACTTTCAAAAGTAATGGAGCTCTGCAAGGACATATGCAGACTAACTTGCATTCCAATAATTTATCCAAGAAGTTGTACGAATGTCCCTTCTGTCTGAAACCTTTTGTGAGAAATATTAACTTGAAAGCCCACATTCGATCTATTCATAAAGATAATGCAAAAAATTTATCCGAAGAGTTAGTCGATGATGAGGATGATGAAGCTCATTCATTAGATATAATGGAAAATATCAATGCCCATGAGACTATTACAGAAGTACCATTGATTGACACGGTAAAAGGCGGAAATATGTCCTTGCCTCCTGGAGTGACGCTGTTAGCAGAAGTTCCTGCTGCTCCTTCGTCTGAAGCAGAAGCTTTAAATAATGTGGCCAGTGGTATCGCCACCTCCTTGGGCCTGGCGGAATCTTCCTCCGGTGATCAAACTGTGATCGTTCTAGACGACAGTCAGGAGTACTACCTACACACCACCGAGGTGACTGATGATAACGTTAATGACATACAGGAGTGTGTCGTAGACAACCTAGGCAACCATGTTCGAGAAAACCAGGAATTCATTGTCCCGGAAATAATGGCCGGTGAAGAACAACAGTACGGTGGTCTGACTGCATACACCACGCCAGACGGGCAAACAGTTGTGGTGAGTCAAGCGGGTGTGGTCACTACTTGTCCCACAGTCATGGCGCCTCCGATCAACACGTCTTCTGGTGGGGTCACAATGATTCTCTCGGATCATAATTATGTGGAGGAAGGGTCCTTCAGGGCTGGGTCTGTCCCAGAAGGGGTGATGATATATATCACACAGCCTGCGACTGGGGAGTTGGGGGTACTCCAGCAGCAGATCCCCGTCACCTTGAGCGACGTCGCGGAAAACTCCTCTGTGTTGATTGCGCAGCCAAAGGCCAATCAGATGGTGGTCATGCCGAGCGATGACAAACCTCAAAATGAACTTTGTGAAGATGTTATGGTTACTAAAACAGACTTGGTTAGAGAAGTAGTTAGTCAAGAAATGGTGGTCAATGTTCAAGCCATGAAGAATTGTATACAAGAGAAAATATTAGTAGAGGATCAGAGTGATAAAAGAAGGGAAGAGTTTGAACATGGCGGCAATATAAGTATGAGCAACATGCCTTCTTTGGATGAAGATGTGCTCATCCAGCCATCAGAAAGTCCTGACCAATCTTTAAATAACGACATGCGAGAAATTGAAGAGGACGGTAATTGTCGGGAGATGTTGGAAGAAGCCGAAGAAGGGACAAGCGGTGTCGGAGCGCAGGTTTCAACACCAGTTATCTGCAGAAGACCGTTTGTAGAGATGGAAGAGCTGGTTCGAGATTGGGATGATTTTGATGAGGAAGGTGAAGTGTTGCCTGAAACTGAAGGAGAGAAGAATGAGCACAGTGAAGGTGCACAAGTTTTAAGTATCATGAAGACAGAGATTTCTGATAGTGTGCCAAGATTGGTGAAGCATGAACAAGAAGAGACTTAGTTGGGTTATCCGTATACATTCTGATTAAGACACCCACTGTTTGGACGCATAAGTTGTTGGAAAGTTTTACTATCATTCTTTGTCATTATTTATCTTTATAATTTTTTTTTACAATTTTATCTCTCTGTAATCATAAACAGCAAATTAGTTTATTAAAACTAATATATAGTGAAAATAAAAATTTAACCAATCAAGGAACATATGCCATTATACACATGCTGCTAATTCATCATAGTTTTTATAGATTTTTTATATATGATTTTATTTTTCGCTTTATTTTCTATCAAGTTTTTTCAGTGAAAACAATTAAAATATTACTATTTACCTTTTTATTAGAAATAAAAAATACTTGTTTGAAAATTACTTTAAGATAAAATTGTTACGTAATGATGTAGGTTTGAGAAATTGAACTTATTTCAGTGTAAGGCTGACTTACAATGAACTCTTTTGATCTATATTTACTCATTTATCACTGAATTACACTGGGGTGAATATAAATCGAGTCATTAATGGGCATTGAATGTAAAAATTAGATTCCTCTGAGCAAAATTAGTGTTATGTTGAGGTCACCTTGTGCTGGATGCGGGCACAGAGCATTAACATTACAACTTAATATTCTAAAATTAAAGTTGCCCTTGTCTAAACTTTCTCATAAATACATATTGAGTTATTGCCAATCTTGTCAATAGTGGTGTTCTTCAGCCTTTATCACCTTTCAAAAACCTCTTCTCGAACTTTGACGAGATCAAAATTGTCTTTGTGCGGTTTGAAACCAGGCAAGATAACGGATTGGTCAGGCAGAGTTTGCTGTAAGTGCTATTTTGTATATGTGTGTTAAGCGTCTGTAAAAAAAATATAGTAAAAATATTAGAACTTAAACTAAAGCCTTATTAAAAAAAACACTGTTTCTCTAAAGTAAAAATAGCCCACATATTTGTTTTGAGAGGAAATATTTTCAATTTTTTTTTCTGTCCCTTGAATGGCCATTTTATAAATCTATTTTCTTAAACTACAGTCAAAATTTTTAGCTGAGTGCACAAAATCAACTTTTTATCTCTGATTATTATTATCTTTAGCTCACAATTGCAAAGATTTATTTATACCTAGCTACAGTCCAATTTTCATAGTCATCTGACAGTCTAAAAAACAGTTACTAAATCTACTTTCAATTGTCTATACATTAAGTCTTATTGTGATCTATTGACTGCAACAAATGTCCATTTGTAAGATAATCAAGGTTTGCAATGGTAACGATCGATTTTCTTCACGAGACAGTCGTCACCTGTTCGTCCAGTGGCAGCGTAGTAAAGCGTCAACTTTGTTCTTTTCATTGTAAAAGTTATATTGTGTCGATTCCTTTTATGTGTTTCTATCCACTTTTTCGGTACCTTCTTCCAAATATAATTCAATTATTATGTGATGATGACAGGTGTGTCAACATCAAGGAACCCTTCTAGCTGGCCGGGTAAGGTGTTTGTAAACAAACTCTCCCCGATGGGGTCTATCCAGGAATATATCTCCTTCCATCAGTCTTCCCCAGTTCTCTACATCTTCCTTTATCTGGTCCACTCATCTCCCTCTCTTTACATTTACACATGTTGGTATTCCTGTATTTTCCATTCTTTTCACATCACTGAACCATCCAAGTCTTAATGATCATAACCTTGCCTCCATTAATTCCTCTCTCATGTCCTCATTCCCTGCTTTATCTCCCTCTCTCTCTCTTCTGAACGTGTGTACATTTACTTAATACCCATATTGAATCTTTCCCCAAAATTGCTACAAGAAGTAAATGGTATTTCAACATTTGGTTAGTAGTGGGGACAGGATCCTTTATATATTTGAAGTTTAAAAAAAAAAATTCATTATTTTGATATAAGACTTGTATAAAGTTGTTGTGAATACATTTTTAGCAACAACAACAAAAGTTAACATTTTGTTATTATTTACATTTTTATAAGATTTAGATTCGAGATTCAAAGGTAAAATGAATATTCAAATTCGTAAAATAGTGGGTTAGACATATCTGTAGGTTGTAAATGAATTAATTGTATTTACAACTATCACCTTAAACTTTTCACTTATTACTTGGTAAAAATTCACCCACTCATCTATAAAACCTGATTAAAGTAAAGACTTGCTACCTTTGTGGATAAACGGAGTGTACATACCAACAGGTGTGATAACTGCCATTGCCCAGTCAATTCTGTGAGAATCATCTAGATGGTTGGCTAGCTAATAAATATACACTTTTAAAGTTAAAACCAATTACTTGTTACTTTATGCAAAATTATAATTAATTCAATTGTTTGAATATTAAAAAAAAATCCATGGCGTTAACCCGAAAGCGAGCTATATTGACAGCGACCTCCAACATTAGTGGGTAGAGGGTATCATGTGGTCAGCAGAATGAGCCCCCACCTTTCTAGACCAAAGCTGCTACTGCTTGATTCAATTAGCTCCTCATTTGTCCTCACGAGGCTGAGTTTTATCTCGTTCCAAACCCGATGCTTCAAAGAAAAATTTTGGAAGCGCCAGGAATTGAACCCAGGACCTGTGGATCTGTAGCCAGGAACTCCAACCACCAGAGTCAATCAGATCAAAGTTTCATAAAAAGTGGCCACACTTTTTTTAATACTATGAATAAATGATATAATTGTTTGATAAATTAAATGTAATTTTTTCTTGTCATGGCTCTATAATTTGACTTCACACGTACCAGCTAATTCCTCTGTATACACACTATGAAATAAAATTGAACCGGTTATTTAAGATGTAAGTATAACTGTATGTTCTTGTGTAATTTATTCTGTATGATCAACCTTTCAAATTTATTTGGAAGAAAACACCAACCATTTTGTTAATGATACAAATGTATGAAATTGTTTTCCACCCACATAACATTCTAGAATATCCGGAAGACATTATTTCTAAGATACCTTTGTATAAAAATGTAGTTTAATGTTTGAAATTGAATATCTATACCTTATTAGGAATGAACATAAAAATTATATTAATAACTATACCATTAATTGTTTCTGTAATTAAATAGTATTCACTATTTATGTTAAATAAAACTGCAGTTTATGATAACTCTACTACTTAACTTGAAATAATTATGATGTGTTTTGACCTTAAAAAAGAATATTATTCATATGTTGGGTTGGATGAAGAGACTATTTACTTTTTGGCACAAAATTTTCACTGTCATGGTAAAATTAAACTTGAGTTTTTATAACATTTTAATGCAACAATCTTATGTTTAACAAATATTATTTCTACAATAATGTTAAAGAAGAGATCATAATTACTAATAATACATTATTTAAGTGTCATTCGAATAACTTCCCAAAGTCGACATCAGATAAGTAAATGTTAGATTGCTTTCGAAAACGTAGATAAGTCTCGGTTAAGCTAGTTTTTGTGAACCTTGTTCTTCAGGTGTTTCCCAGGGACGAGGTCCTCTTATATTGGACCAATTATCAATGTCAAGCTGAAAAAAAAAGTTATTTTTTTATTATATCGAAAGCACGAACAATACAAACCAATTTACACAGGAAAAGCCTTATATAACGGCTTGAAAAGTTAACTAGATCTTTTTTTAAATTGGCCATACGTCAGGTCTTGTGATAAACGGCTGTAAATTTTGATAGATTTTATAACTACCCTTAAAACATTAGTGTAAAAATGGTCTAAGGAGGAGATGGCGAGACTTTTCTGACCAGTGCGGCACTTAAAGACCAGCTAAATTTTGAACTATTCTAGTGTGTCAACTCTTATTTACTTCTTAAATTTAATACAATTTGTATGAGGTATTTAACGTGCACTTTCTAAACCTACTGATTATATCGGCATACAACTTGCAAACTAACTTAAATCTAGAACAAACACATTATCCAGTACCTGGCCATTAATTCACCACTATGAAAGGGTAAACCCCCATCTCACCAATGATACATTTTTCGTCCATGCCAGGAATCGAACCCGGGACCCTTAACTAAGTAGACAGACATGTTACCAACTTACCTAAGGTGTTGGACTATTAAAACATAATGAATATTCTGTTTATTTAATGAAAACGCTCAAATAAACTTATTGTAAATATTTTAACTATGGTATTCCTATACTTTAAATAAATAATTATCAAAATGAGTTTCTCAGACAATATTATTTTCAATAGGCCTAACTCAAAAGTAAAAGCATGGATAGTAATACATTCATTGGAAAAAAAGGTAAATTGATAATGTAAAGATCCAAGACTTACATAATATTTTCCATACTATATTGAAATATGTTTTATTTTTCTAAACAAGCTATTGATGTTTGATTCATGGCTTGACTTCATAGAACTCTTGGTGACATGACATTGAAAAACATGGCGGTCAAAATATTATTAACTTCAACAAGTAATTCCACATTGGGAAAAAAATGCATTTAATGGGTTTTTTTAATGTCAATGTGCCATAGAATTAATAACCTAATAACACAGTAAAATGTTATCAATTTTGACTACAAAAAATATTGTATTTCATAAATATCCCTTCCTGAAACTAAAATCATAGGCCTATATGTAAAAATAAATCTGGTTCGTCTTGGCTGTGGGGCCTACCTCTTTCATTTTCTCATATTCTGATTCCAATGTGACTTCTCCTCGTTTTTTCATCTTGATTCCATAACTCTCTTCCAACTCTTTAGGGTCAATTTTTTTGTTTTTTCTATACTGATACCTGGAACAGTTCAACTACTGGGTAGGCCTGGTGGAATTCACAGATGGAAATTTTTTAACCTTTTTTTAGCACTGCGAGTTACTACCCATTCGAGTTTTAGGCTTATGTACTAATTACACTAATGGTTTTAGGAATTAAGGGGCTTAAATTTAGAAGAAGTGTACAAGCATTTGAGTGGAAAACCATTTTGGAAAAAAATTCAGTACACCCAACCGAGAGTCAAACCTTAATTTCCCCATCACCAGCAGTCTAGTCTACTGCAAAAGTGACACCTTAGACTGTTCAGCCACCAAAGTAGATTTATATTTGTTTAGTGAAAGAAGTGAACAGCAATGATGTTATGGCTCTTTTCTGTACTATTTTTAATACAACCATTAACATGCTAGTGTGTGATATTTAAAAATTATTTATTTAATTATATCAGAAAAAAGTTTACATTGGCTGTATCCGAATAGTCTACTTCACGCAGTTTACCCTTGACATTCACTTGATGGTTGCATTGGCAACTACGTGATCCAGTGCAGATCCGTTCCAATAGTCACAAAGTGTGCTGGTGCAACCCTCACATACCGTCAATTCAGTGTTTAGCCCTTAACTGTTTTTTCCCCCCGTCTGCTAGAGATAGAGCTTATAGAGTAATGTGGAGTGATAACATATGTTAAATATACTGGTTGTGTTGTGGATAGTTGGGATAATTTGTCATGTCCAGTGAAAAGAAGTCACCAAAAATCTGTAAGTAGCTTATGCTAATTTGGACTGATAGGATTTAAAGTAGTTTCCGAAATTATTGGGAAGAAATAGCACTGCAGGCTCAAGGTTGTGAAAAGGCTAATTTACCGTTCAAATAGTCTATTGCAGTCTTAAATCTCAAATGCGCGTAAAGTCATCAAATAAAGTGTACTACTATTCTGATAGTCATTGTGTTCCCTGCATGTTGATTGGTTTCTAGTATGGTTTAAAATAGGAGCTTGTATAAATTATCATTGCGGGCGTAGATAATTAGTTTAAAACATTTAAGAAATAACCACAATTCTAAAATATATTGCACTAAAAAATAGCTACCTAAGTTGTGTGAATTCTTTTAGCCCAAAAGACCCTCCAACCATAAATATTAGAAAAGGTACACCATATCGAAAAAACTTTTGTTCTGATAATTGTTTAAACTTATACAGTAGCGTATTCATTTATAGCCTCAAAATTTCATAGATTTAATATTTAAGAATCGTAGTTTAGATTACTATTATCCCGAGATAAGTGCTATTATCTATGGGACATTGTCAGTGCCATAGATAATAAAAAAGACGAAAACCCAAAATCAACAGTTTTACCAAAATAATGGATTTAAAAAGTGTAAAAGCAAAGTAAAACCTCCTAGCTATTTGAATGAAATCAAACTTTGTACAATTTTTAGTTAAGTGCCAGTGATTTTTGGATGGATATAAATTTGCCAAGTACCAAAGCGTGACGGTCAAGTTTATCGTCTGCTTCATTGTGAGGAAACAGATTTAACGGTTTCTTTCAATGTGCATATGCGAAAACATGTATCTAATGAATAAAAGTGTTATTGTTTGAAAATAGTGAAGTATTATACAACACTTTCTTGAAGAAACATTTATTATTATCTTACTTCTTTTTTTTTAAGTTGGCTCATATCTTGTATGTTGCTTTCATAAACTATTATTATGTTGAAAATTCGATAACCATAGTGAAACAAGTTGGCTTGAAAGTATATTACATTTGTTTGAATGAAAAACTTTGTGTAGAAGTTTCACGTTAAAATGATCATTTAGGTTATAAGCTTGTGGGAAGTATGGTATCTACTAAACCCTGTTTTAAATAAGAATCTCATTCTGTAAGGCTTTATCTCGCACCACGATACTATCATGTATATAATATTTGTTAGAATAAACGGCCATTTAGAACGTAAGTAGAAATTGGTTTTTGGAAGGTCTGTTATACTATCTAAACACCATTATGGGGTAATATTCTGGTACGAGATAAAGCCTTCCAAACAAGATTATTTCAAAAATCATCGTCTATATTAGGTTACAACAACTTATTTTGACGAAAAACTCACCAGTTTCGATATATAATCTTCAAAGCTTTTACTAACACATTTATTTCATTTAACTAATCACGCATTGATGTATCTCACATATTCACTCAAATTAATTAACAATGTCAAAATTCCACTTTGCCTTGTAAGAGTGTAAGAGAGAAGGAGATACCTAAAACTTACCTTTTCTTTTAAACAAAGGTATGCAGACAACAGCTCGAAAATTTCAGCCACAGATGTCCATCCAGTTATATTATAAATACAGTGGAGCGTCCTTAATCCGGATCGATCGGGACCGGGACCCATCCGGATTACTGAATTGTCCGGATTTTCAAATGTGCTTTCAATAACTGTATACATACGCAATGTATTGACTAGAGGATACATGACGCTCAGGAGTCTACTGTATTGCAAAATATAGGGCGAAGGGTTCGAAAAATACAGTACACAAAATATTTTAATAATGTATATTGAATAAGAACATGTACATTATGTAATTTAGATTAGCAACTCTACAATACTTTTTAGAAAAAAAACCCCAAGAATCTACAGTAATTAATGGAAACTTACTGGGTAAAAAATTCCTTAATTGTTTTTTGTACAAGACTTGACGTAAGTTTCTTTGCAACCACATCTCTCAGTTTGAGGTACGAGTTGTGTCGCCGTCCCCTCAGGTTGCCCGTCTAACCAGTTCATAGCTGTCTGGAATTCTTCATAGAGGTCTGAGTGTGAAGGACCGGCAGCTTCTTCAGCATCCATCTCTTCGTCGCCGTAACTCTCTTTTACATTGCTTCCATTATCACCACTGCTGTAAAGTTTGTAAATGATAGCACAGAACTGAACCGAGCACGTGACCAAGGAGAGGTGACTGGCTAAGTTGTTGAACTCTCAAGGATACCTTCCACTACCTCCCCTACCTGCTCTCACCGCCGATCCGGATTTGCGACGCTCCGGATTTTTGACGTTCGGATTTCCGACGCTCTACTGTATCAATGTTAAGTGCTACCTTCGTTTGTAGTGCATGATACTTCTAATTAATAATAAGTTTTAATTGTCCATGTAAAATAGTTTTTTTATGTTAATGTAATTTCAATAATTTCAAATAATAATACTTGTATTTTATACTTTTTTTCCCCATCACTCTACTAGAATTACGACTTTCTCTACACACTAATATTACAAATCTGATACAACAAAACCACTAAACGCCTGATGAAAGCAAAATTAAAAATAGAGGAAAAAGATATTTACTTATATACTGGTATATTTGCACATAATAGAATAATTTTAAACAACTACGAATAATACTTGAATTAACTAAACTGGAAAAATATATGCAATAAAATTCAGAAAGTGATTTAAGTGCACCCACTGCTATACATATCATATGGCTGCCAAATTTTCAAAAGTATCTGGCATCACAAAGCAAAATATAGAGTTGCAAAATAGAATGTCTATATTTTATTCGTCAAACAGGATTTTAAGTTACAAATAATATCATGGAAATTTATAACTGAATAGAAGTACAACATTAATAGTGTTGACTCATAATATCTAATTTTAGTTTGAAAATTCAGAAACTATAATCATTGAAAAAAATAATGTACCAGCACTATTCGCTGATAGTAACACCTTTTTACCAAGTACCTTTGGAAAAGGTTACATATAGCAGGTATAAGTACTCACCATACTTCAATAAGCACCTTGTTAAAATGATTCAAGAAAATAACAAAATTAGAAGAAAATTAAATATTTACACTAACCATATAGACATTTTCACTTTCGGAGATCTACGGCGTAAAATTAAACCAATGACAAAACAACTATACCACAACTATATTTTTTAAGTTTGGAGTTTGAGCTACAGGATAATGGAAAATATTTTTGGAAGCATGTTAATACTCTTAAGAGGCAGTTTTGGTATTCTAAAGATTGTGTTTTATAATGGTGACAACTCCTTTGACGGGACAACGATAAATTTATTTTTTGCACATTAGATTCACTGTGTGTTCACGGAGCCTGAGAATAAAAAAAATAAAAAAATCAACAATAAGATCCCTAATAGTTTCAATGGCGACTCTTTCTACTCGATTGCCACTAGAACTAGTGAAAATTCTTAATTCCTTAAATAAAACTGTGCAACCTCTTGTCTACAAAAACTGTGCAACCTCTCTTGTTTATCCTATTCATATTGATTTTAACCTTTCACTGACATCTGATGTTTTTCCAAACCATTGAAAAATCGCCAATGTTGTTTCAATACACAAAAAGGGGTGAACGAACTGGCCTAAGAAACTATAGGCACACTTACTTGCTTTGTACAGTTAGTAAATTAATTAAATCATTAGATGACCCAAAGTTTTTTTCACACTTCAAACATTTTATATTCTCCAGACAGCATGTTTCTTCAGTGGAAGATCGGTAGTTAATAACTTATTGTGTTACACTGAATACATTACAACTCATCTGGCAAACACCTACAAATAGATTTTATACTATACAGACTTCTTCAAGGCATTCGACAAAGTAAATCACAACACCCTCACGCAGAAATTTGAACAATCTGGTATTTTCGGAAATCTCTTAAACTGGCTTAAAAGTTACTTAAATATAAGAAAACTATATATAGAAGTAAGTGATTTTCGATCTGTCACTTCTGGAGCTCCACAGGTGTCCAATCTTGGACCACTACGCTTTATTATTTTTATAAACGACCTTGTATCACTTCTTGGCTCAAAATGATTACTCTACGTTGATGACTTAAAAATGTATCGTTCAATTTATTCACCAACTGACAGCAACTTTTTACAACCTGACTTGGACAACATCACAGAATGGTATAGAGTTAACGATTTTACCTTTAATCTGAACAAATGTATAAAAATTACTTTTTCAAGGAGAGTTCTATTATATTTGACTACATCTTTTCTGACAGCTATTTAACTCCAGTTTCCATTATTAAAGATACAGGTATTACTCCAGACTCTAAACTGACTTTATTTACACATATAAACATCACTGTTACAAATGGATTAAATTTGTTAGGTTTTGTCAAAAGAAACACAAAAGTCTTTACTGATACTAGAGGAAAAATTTTCCTTGATTATTGTCTAATACAAAGCAACTTGGAATTTGATTCAGTTATTTGGTCTCCACACTATAAAAATTACTTCCAGTTGCTTGTAAAAGTACAATACAAGTTTATCATATCATTTTCCTGATGATGATCAAAATTCTATTCCTTTGCTCCATCTAAAAACCCGGTGAACATATTTTGATATGAACGCTCTTCACAAACTTATAAGTGAATAACTAAGCTGTTATAACCTACTGGAACTCATTAAACTTTTACAGTCTCTAAAACTGAAAAGAAACACCAAAACAGACTTATGTGATGTAAATCTACTCCTTACTTTAACAACTCTCCAACTCGCATACGATTTAACAAGAACTAGTGACACGTATATACAAGGCCGTAACCAACAAATAATTTTCGGTGATGGGGGTAGGGGGGCGTTATTGGCCACATTACCCGGTTGCTGGAAGCTAGAACAAATTCTAAACATTAAACACCCTTGGAAGCTATCTGAAGCTTATTTTTATGACAACATAGAACCTTAACTGCCGAAGGCTAGGAGAATTTCTAAATATTAAACACCTATAGAAGATATCTGACAACAACATAACCCTCTAATTTCCGAAGGCTAGGAAAACATCTAGATATCAAACACCTCCAAAAGCTATCTGAAGTTTTTTTTATGGCAACATAGCCCCCTAGCTGCTGAAGGATAGGGAAATTCATAATTATCAAAGACCCCTATAAGCTCTTTGAAGTGCTTTTTATGGTAACACAACTCCCTAATTTGTATTTGTATCTTATTATTGATATCGTTTGAACCATAAATAAAGCCACACACACATATATATATTTGTTCATACAATTTTTTTCTGGCTACGGCCGCGAATCTATAGACCTATTTGACAGCACACAGGTGGTCTTCAAAAACAAATTACTAAATTACTTTTGAAAACAATACTAAATTGCCTCTAAATATGTTTATAATTTATTTTTAGTTACGATGCCAATGTATTTCTTTATTGCGAACCGTTGTAATTGATAGTTGGCTTCCTAGATAATGTTGTAGTTCCTTCAAATGAAATAAATAAATATACAGCTAAGTGACATGATTAGTGATGGGATTTAAAATATAAATGTATTTATATATAAAATATAATGGATTTTAGCGTTTATATATGTATAACTCGAGTAGTCGTGTACTGGTGTACTATTTACACAAGATAGTATATTGAACTCGTTACATTGTCCGACAAATGAGCATAATTAATTTTGAAAAAGGTATACTAGCGCTAATAAATTGATTCATCGTTTATTTATAAAAATTCTGAAACTGTTAAAAGGTAAATATCATAGCTTTAATTTTAAAATTTGGTCAGAGTTGATAAACATTTACTTGAACTGTGATGATTGTTCAGCCCTATGAATATCCAGATATCTTAAGGACTAACCATAAGTTTAAATAATATTTTTTTATGAAAACATATTTTATAAACATTTTCATTCGTAGAACACACTAGGTAATGGTTATAATTTGTATTCTCAGGGGAAATGCCACAAAGTTGTGCTGCACAGCAGTGTTCTCATCAAAGTCGAGCGAAAGGGGATGAACTGTCATGTACTTTAAAACGATTTCCAAAAGACCCTTTACGTTCACGTATATGGGAAACTAATCTTCGTCGTAAAAATTGGAAGAGAAAGGACTACCATAGGATATGCGAGGTACAGTTAGAGAAAAAACTTAACTGAATGTTTGGATCAAACAAATTTCCAGGGTTTGATTGAAATAATCCTGACTGCATGAATAATCAGTCCATAGTATTAGCATTAATCTCCATTTAAGCTACATCGAATTCTCTACATACTTGGCTTCGCCTTTTACCCTTAAGGTCCTGACACAGACTTCGTATCCATAGGTCCGTGGTCCGTAAGAAATCGATGCTACAATATCAAGATTGCTCTGGCCACAGAGTCCTTATCCGTAAATCCTTACTCCGTAGAAGTTGCCTCAACTTTAACTTTCTACGGACTCGTTTATACGGACTACCAATCACAGCCGAGTAAATATGCGCATGCACCTTGAAATAAAGACAGCATAGCAGTGATAGAACTGTTGCTATGGAAACATACAAAATGAAAAGATGACTAAACGCGGACCTATTTCAGAAACATTTTTCTAAAAATCTAAACACCCTGGGAAGAGCGGCTTCTAGGAAAGTGTTTTCTGAGAAATACCAAGCTCTCAGAAATATTAGCTTTGCTTTTGTATGGTTCAACACCCCTATTATTTGGTTTATACTCCATTTACTAGCGTCATTTAATTTTTTGTAATTGATAAATTATGGATACTATGGATTTTTCATCCAAAATATTAGTAGGCCTACATCTGTTTAGCATTTTCAGGCTATTGCAAACACTTATTATTTTAAATTAGATAGTTAAAATAAAGTTATAAATATATCTCTTGTGATTGTTCTTAACCTATATTTTAATATAAATACTGGAACCTTTCTCAACAAAGTTGTTTTTGGTTTCTTTGATCAGCTGACTGCTTGATGCACACTCCTTGATGGAGACTATTTTCTTTTGAATTTTTTGATTGGATGAAGTCTCTTACTATCTCATTGGTTGAAACCGTCACGTGATTACTGATATTGAGACTGTAATCGCGAGTAGAATTTCTTATGGACCAGGAGAACGGAGTACGGACCTACGGATATGGAGTCTGTGTCTGGGCCTTTATTAGTATTCTCATGGATGTGGCCAAATTTAGAACTGGCTAATTTTTTCCCACCGTGTGTGTACTCATCTGGGCAAGAAGTATTTTAATCACGACACTGGGGTGGGTGTGAGTAAGGTAATACTGGTATAGTAAATGTACCCACATTTGTGTGGAGAGAGGGTATTAAATCATTTATTGAAAAACACCCTAGAAGTAGGATTGGCTTAGATTTGAAAACTGCCCTATCAGTTATGACAAACAAGACTATATTATCCTGACATTTAGACCACAATATGGTTAAAACGTATTTGGGTGGCCCTATGTGTTAAATTATTATTATTTATTGACTAGTTCAACCCTTCAGCACACACATCAGTAAAAAGATTTCCATGCAAAAAAAACTATCTCACCAGAAACTGATTAAATTCCCGCTATGTTGTTCATTGCCAGTACTCCTTGTGTAACGGCTTGCTCAAGCGGAAGTATGACGTCAGCTCATGACATCGCTTCTTCCTCAAGGCTGCATCACAATTGTACCCATCAAAATATTATGGATGTACCACTGTTTGGGGGGGAAAAATTCCACTTAAATATTGTAACTAGTTTGTGTTCAGGAGGATCAAAACAGCCTAGTTTGTAAAAAACAAATAAAACCTAATTCGACCGCACAAATACACATTAACCCACATTACTTCCTGTGGCTCTATCAGAATTGGCATCAAGGATGCTGATAGACCACTTCTACATCCTTGTTTTCAAGGATGAAAGTGCACACTGTCCAGCGATCTGAAAAAGTTGCGGAATTTGCTTGGTCAGGGAAAAGTCAGGGAACTTAATCATCATTTTGGAATTTTCACATATTCATTATAAAATAAGCAATTTTTATTTACAATATTACAGAAAAATTACATATATATTCCAGTTAAAAAAACTCCTCGCATCTATTTTAACACAGCTGTTCCATTTGAGCATGCTAATCTCAATTCTTAAGGTCAACATGTGATTTTCACTATGTCTTTTCTACCCCACTATTGTGTGTCTTAAGCCAAGATAGTCATGGCTATGTGCATGCTCGAGAATTGATTATTTCAAGAAGAAACTAAAAAATAATGTGTCTCACAACAATTTTAAGCTGTATTGTTGTAAGGTGATCTTTTAATCACCTAATATTCCCTCATTGAAATATAACATATCACACTATCCAGCAGGCTGAACACCCTAAAATGCTATAAATCAAGTAACTTTTTTTCTCTCAATACAACAAAAATTAATATTTAGCACCACGTCTTACTACCCGTTGTAGCAATTATTGCTACAAGGTATCTTAAAGTGGGTTAGTCAGTCAAAATACAACACTTACCCAATTTCACCAACCGGACGAGCGAGCGGAAAAGAACGTCCACACACGATAACAACATTGAAACATCTAAGAGCGATGATCCTAGTGCTGCATTTTGCCACTACGCACCACCACCTGTCTCAAGAACAACATGGACGTCTAGAAAAGCGTAGAAGAGCTGAGGCTTTGATAGAAGATTCTCAACGCGCCTAGTACAGCCCATCTCCCCCCTTTTCGCGTGTTTGAACTCTGTGATCCCCACCCTTGTGTAATTCCGTCTCGAGTGTTCGATGAGTTTTGCACCATATAAGAGACTGTTCAT
>CABFOV010001808.1:0-20919 GCA_902141375.1 Timema poppense | reverse complement strand
AAAAAAAAAAACAATAATCATAGAATGTTATTATTTCACTTCAGCTTTTACAGATATTGTATTAAAAAAAGAATATGCTTAGATTCTTTAAAGAAGTGCTATGTTCTTTAATAAGATGTTGGCTGAAATAAAAGCAAAGTTTCTTTAAGACTTGAACTTCTTACTATTCTAGTTATGCCATTTATCCTTAGGTTTAGATATGTATAATTTTAATGCCCTTTTTAACTTAGCCTTCAAACTCGTCGTATTAAAACTAAATTGAGTTCTGAAGGAGAACAGTGATATTACCCTCCTTCTAGGAGTGGGTGGCGTGCGTTGGAGATGGGTTGTGTACCCTGCTATATTTCACAACAAAAACATAATATTGTTTTACACTTCGCACTCCTATTTTCTAAAATTTTTGGTAACATTAAATTTATTTTATTTGTATTGAATCCCTCTAATTCTAGAGCTTGGATTACACCGTTCGGGTTACACGCTTTAAGTACTAATTACTCTAATGGATTAGGACTTAGGAAGGTTGAATTAGAGGAAATGAACCCGCATTTGCGTGGAGGGAGAGTGGAAAACCATTTAGGAAAAACCACCCCAGTTCACCCGACCGAGATTCAAACTTCGATCTCCCCGTCCTCAGCAGTCGGGCAGCTCAACACGACTAACGCGTTAGCCAACTACGCCAGCGAGGCGGGTTACAACAAAAAAAACTCATGTTTTATGCCACTCTAAATTATAGATGTTGTTTTATTTTCCCTTTGTGTTATAGTGCCACTTTGAGGAAGATCAGTTTGAGAATATTCCTGGTAGAAGAAAGTTGAGACCCAACGCAGTGCCACGAGTTTTTCCAACCCACACAATAAGTACAAGCAGAGCAACTAATGTTTCAGCTCTAGTTAAAGGTAGATTTTCCTCCTCGCACTTAACAAATGGTCTACCTTAGTGATAATGCAGCTATTCTCCGCTATTATACAAGTTTTTAATCATGATGAATGGCTTTTTTTTGTTTGTGGCACAGAACTTGCTTTGTCCCCCCAAGTTGTGTCGGAAGATGATGTGGAAAGATCTTCCGAGTGCAGAAGTACCTTACCTGTTGATACTTCAAGTAATCTTATTGTGATTTTATCAAACAATTCTACACCAGTTAAATTTGAGCTACAGAGTGATGGCAGTTCAGAATCTCCAAGAAATTCATCACTTAGTGCAAATGTGAGTTCAACAGATGTTTTGTTTTGCTTGATTTATGTTCATCAAGTTCTATACATAGGGTGACTATTCGTCCTGGCCTTTGGACTCTTTGGAACATTGTTATATATATCAGAAAATGTCCCGTCTTTTAAAAACCATCTCGTTTTCAAGACACAAGTGTTTATTTTATTTTTAAATTGCCCCATGGAATTGGCTATGGAGACTAGGTGGAATATTGTCAAAAGTGTAGGAGTTTATTTTAATAATCTTTCTGTTTGGTTTGAGCTCTCGCGCTATGTCTTTTTTTATTTTAAAAAATAGTAAGGAAAGCCTTACTAGCAACATCTTGCAGCTATTGTTTCAAACATAACACACTAGCTTATAGGTTGTTGTGTGCTTTCATATGAATAGAATATTCAATTTTATTAAGTTCTTAAAATCAGTAACAAATAATATTACGTACATCTTATTTGAATAATAATAAAAAAAATTCAAATAATGTAAAGAGTCAAATTATTAACATCAGGAACATGAAACATAAAACTAAGTTAAATCTATTGAATTATTTAAGATGTTACTAAAACATTTATCAAGGTCAAAATAGAAACTAAACTAGCCTAACAAAAATAAAACTTGTTAGTTTTATACTTTAATGTTGATTTTTTTTCTGTCCGAGATATCATGAGAAGGAAATGGCTAGAGAATACATGAATCTTAGTTACTGTATCTCGGATCCTGGAATAAAATACATTGTTCAGGATCCCCTGAATAATTTTCTATTATTTTGTCTGGATTTCTATTTTAGGAAGAATCGACTAGGAAACCGGTTGAAAACACGTCTGATAAAAGTCATCTTGATATGTGTATAGACGCGGTTGCAACCAATCAGGAATATCTCGATGTAAATTGCAAGGCAGAGTTAGAACCAGAAGAAGAGTTAGAGACTGTTTATGGCGATACCACAGAAGACAATGTTTCTGACAAGCTAGCCATAGAATGTAATCAGCATTTAGATTTATCTGTATCACATGTAAGTAGCTTAAATCTCAATTTTCCCCAGGAAAGAATGTTTTATTTAGGTCAATATCTGTTTTTGTTTCTATATAATTTTACTTTCAACAAATACTCTCTCAATACAGTCAAACTTGGCTATAACAAGCATGTGGGGACCAACAAACTTTACTCACTATAACCAAATAACGACATCAATGATATGTTTTTTTGAACGCTCAATAACTAAGTTATAAAAATATGTATTCATAAAATAAAATAAATATTAAAGAGAAAAAAAATCATATGGGGCCTAGTGTAACTAGTAATTACATACCTTTATATTATTTGTGTTAATATACTTGTAGTTAACTTTTTTGTTGGGGATAGAAGTACTTTTCTTATTTAATTTTATGAAGACACAATGCCTAGTAAATTCTATTTATTTTTGATTGGGATTTGTAACAATTATTCTAGGATTCATTTGTTGCATCAGAGGAACGTCAAGAACTTCGCCAAAAAGTATTTCAATTGAAACGTCAGCTCTACTTGAAACAAAAAGAATGTGATAACTTACACGCTACTTTACGCCTATTCAACAATGATCAAATTAAGTACATGAATGGCAAAAAAATCAGTAAATGGTCCAAAGAAACAACTCAAAAAGCTTTAGAGATGAAGCAGGCAGTGGGTTCAGAAGGTTACAGGTTCCTTCGCTCAAAATTGAAATGGCCGTTACCTGCGTACTCAACGCTTTGCAAATATGATGACAACTCGGAACAATTAAATAGTGAGCTACGGGAAGAAGAAATGGTAGATGACCCTGCTAGCACCGAGAGTGGGAACGAAAGTGGAGGTGATGGTGACATATGTGCACTGTCTAAGACCACTCAAAGTGAAAATGTTAAAACACATGTCAAAGATCAGAACTACCAGTGCATCCTGTGTTTGTACAAGACAGTTCACAAGTCTCTTATGATATATCATCTTCGTACACATGTAAAGGCTGATATAACTTCTCATTGTGATTTTTGTTGACAATGAATTAAACTTAGCACTGTGCTAAGTTTCAAAGACTAGGGATTTTCTTGACTCAGAATTGTGTATCACAAGTGCGGTATAAACGAATAAAATGGAAGATGTATTTGTTATAATATACATCAGTCAAATTACTCTCTTATCTAGTTATTTTTACTATCTGTTGGTCTTGACTAGTTTTTTAAAAGTGTTGTATTGTGCCCTTAAGATATGTATATTATTTTACTTTGAAAATTATGAGGCAATCTGCTATCGATACTTAACTGTACAAAAGCCATTTTCCTAGATTCAAATTTATAATTATTATGAATGTGTCTCAATACTTGGATAGCTTTAAATATAAAAAGGGTCATTACACATTATTTGTTTTCCTTTTATCCAAAGTCCAAGTTTCTGCTGCATACGTAACTATGGGTATGCTCTATACAGCACTTTCTTACACTTTAGGGGCACTTCTTTTATCCATAGTCGGTCTCTTAACACACCTATAGAAAACCTCTCCATGCTTCTCTCGTCTCACTATATTTTCTCTGCTGCCTCTTTTGCCTCAATCACACTACCAAGATACTTTATGCTCTTATCTTTTTTTAAATTTACTCCATCCAGTTTTATCACCTTTCTTGGCCTTTTCTCTGCCTTGTCATCACCGTTATTTAACTTTTCACCATACTAAATTTAATTCCACACTCCTTAACTTCCTCATTCCATTCCTGCAGCTGTTCCTGTACTTCCTCTTCCTTTCCCCTTCATAACATAAAGTCATCTGCAAACATCATTGCTTTCCTATTCTCCTTCCCCGGTTTCCCTGTCACACTATTCATGATCATTACCATCACCAATACAAATAGTAATGGTGGTACTTTACTCCATTAATTAATTAACTAATTGGAACCACTCCGTCCACCCTCTCTCCGTCTTTACACAACTCACATTATTATCATACATATTCCTTACTCTTCTAGTCACTCCTCTCTACTCCAGCCTCCTGTATAGCTTTCCAGACTTTGTTCCTATTCACACTATCATATGCTTATTCTACATCCATGAATGCCATTACCAGATCCTTTCCAAACTCGTAATCTCTTTTCCATCAACTGTATAGTTCCAAATATTAAACCTGTCGTCAACCTATTCTCTCTGAACCCATGTTACTCCTCTTTCCATCTTCCCTTTACGCTTTTCCACATTTTGCTTTCCAGAATATTTTCATACATGACATAATTGTTGTGCGTCTGTAATTTTTTCACCTCTTCCTATTCCCTTTCTTGAATATTGATAATATACTACTTTTGTTCCAATTCTCTGGCACTTTATTCTCCCTCCACACTGCCTTTACCACCAATATATAGCAATTTCTCCTGCCGCCATTATCATTTCCACCGTGAGTTCGTCCACTTCTGATGCCTTTCTCATCCTTTGACAGGCCACAACTACCTCCTTTCGGGTTACATCTGCTACTTCCTCCTCCATCTCTCCGCCCATTTCCACTTATTCTTCCTCCCGTACCAACTCTTAAACCTCAGGGTTCAATAATCTCTTAAAATATGATTTCCATAGCTTCTTTTCATCCTCATTCCTCTTCATTATTCTTTATTTTTCATCCATCATTCGGACCTCTTTCTTATTTTCCCTCCTACTTTAGCTCACTTGACTATACAATATTTTCCTGCGCCCTTTCACATCAGTTCGTAGTACTTTTGTCCACTCTTTCATCTATGTTTTTCTTCCTTCTTTTACTATCGTCTTTTGCATTTCTATTTTTCTCCCTATATTTATGTTTAGTCTCTCTGTAGCCTCCTTTTAATCCTTAAGGGAACAAATACGTTATAAAATATTACACATGCAAATAAATTTAAAAAAGGTGAATGCAGACAAACCTGTTAAGACTTTATTTTATGAATATATTATCAACTAATATATTCACTTATGTCCAATCACTTCCTTCCACAAGCACGCTAAACACTTAATAGGAAAAGGTCATCATTTTAAAAGTATTGAAAATGAGTACTTATCAACCCTATGGAAGGAACATTTATATAATTGAGTAAGTCAGCATATCAGTATTTAAATATATAAATATGTATATTTATAGCATATAATAATATGAAATATAATTAAATATAGTAGTGATATACAGTAGTTCAAGGATTATACAAAGTTTTATGAAAGTTTGTATAACAACTCATTTATAGAAAAATGAATATTTTAAAATACAAGATAATTGACTGCAAAGTTTATTTATTTTTGCAGGATATTTATAAAAGGTTTAACACCATAGGTAAAGTTCGAAGTTTACATTAACAATATAATGATATCGAATTATAAAAAGCATTAATTTTGGGTTAGCAGCAATTTTCCCAAAAAGGGATATTACCTCAGCATACTTCAACTCTACATCGAAAAGTTTACCCTAACGTTTAACTTCAAGTTACCATTCTAGGTCGACAATGTCGTACTAACAGCGTTTTACTAAAGATTAAAATACACTATCTTACTTTGATCAACAAAACACACACATATATATATATATATTGTAATAAAATATACCTCCTCTAAGGCTGTATAAAAAAAATAGCTTATGTAGATCAGTTGCACGAGAACCCTTTTCTCAGGACTACTGGGTTTAAACACATGCTTAGGAAACCCCTTCTCTTTGCCTGTCCGGTTGCCGTAGCTGTTATGCGTTTGGTTATTTATGTACTCTGAATTTTAACCTGCCTGTGGAGCTCTGTTAATTTACATATCTAGGTTAACACAATTTTACTTAAATATTAAAACTTGAAACAAAGTTAGATTTTTGTGTTCAGTCAAAAAAAAAAAGCCACACTGCTCATAGTTACCTATTTATTTTATTTTCTAAGCTATCCCAAAATAGTCACCATTTGGCTATTTAAAAAGTAGTAATATAAAAAAAATTGAAACTTCTCACCCATAGACATTCTGTAGTTGAAAATGCAATCACGCAAATACATATCTTTATATTTAATTAAAGATATGTAATGTCATTCTCACAACCTCTTCAAGTTAAAATCAGCACTCTTGTGTAAATCTTTTGTAGTTCAAAATTGTAATAATTAGAGAACTGTGTCCCTTTTTGCCTCTTGATTGGAAACTTAAAATATCATCGCTTTAATACCATTTTTAAAACGACGCCAATAATAAAACAAAAACTAATCGCCCTCTTCAACTTAAAACAATCAAAAAACAAAAGGAACTTTCCGAATACACACCAAAGAGGTGATACAATTTAGAACTAGGAATATTGCTAGAATAGTGACGTATAGATGAGAGAGCTAATAAAAGGAAATGGTAAAGAGAAATACTTAATGAATCAACGAATATTTGGAGTAAAATAAAATCTGGCTAAAATTGTCTTTATTTAAAGTAGTTCATTAAATAGCCGTCTAGCTCTGCTTCTTTCAACGCGCATTCTAGTTGCCAAGATAACTATTGTGGGTTAGTCCAACTAATGCCCAAGATAAGCGCTAGCAATTATTACTTGTAATCATTCTCCAAGGACTTGAAACTGTTGATGCAGATTGCAGTAGAGTAGTCTGTGAATGAAGCTATTAAACAAGTGTTTTTGTGAAATTCAGAGGAAAACTATGACAAGAAGAAACAGGTAAATTATATATATATATATTTTTAAATTGTCAGACGCGATATTGTTTGCTGATGCTTCCAAGATTCGATTATTAACATAGAGTTATTCTGTCTTCTATCATTAAAATAATTATCCAATAAAGTTTTTTTTCCCGAGTGCCAAAGGCAGTTTTATCCAAATTAACACCAAATAATTTATGTAGTTTTACTGAATAAAATAAAATGGATATAAATATTATTATTATTATTATTAGCACCGCGTCTTACTACCCGTTCGGGTTATACGCACATATAAATATTAAACCGGCTATAAAAAAAAATAGTCAAACTCTTATTATGTATATATATATATATTATTAAGTATAACCACATAAATGAGTAAAGACGGATCACTCAAGAGGACTTAAATAGTTATTAAAAAAGACATAATTACATATTTACACTAATATTAAAGTCCTCAATCCAGACATGTTTAACTTTAAATTTAATTTGTTTCGCAAAACATTAACATTCAAGCCAAAAAATACCAATCAAATATTAGAGTCCTCAACCTGGACATGTTTAGTTTTAACTTTAATTTATTTCAAAAGAAATTAACATTTAAGCCAAAAAGAATTTTGTTCTTACATTTTAAATGGACGAGAAGCATCCACCAAAAGAACGCAGCCAAGATTGAAGTTTTCTTCGAACTCAGGGTGGTATTTATTTCATAGATTTTCCTCAGAGGGGTAAGTAGTAGGTGAAAGGGGAATATGTGAGAAACGGTTATCGAACGCTCTAGAGCAGGCATCTCGGCTACGTGAAACGATTAAGCACCGGAAATGCCTTATGTCATTCCTAGCAGCCTTAGAGACAACTTTAATGTTGGCAGGGTCAGTCAACTCGAACGTTCAGTCGTGATCACATGTTCGCGCAGCCGGTTGTGTGGCTTGGGAGATAGTCAGCTTGGAATGTACATAGGGAAATGGAGCATGGTGAGTTTATAACAACATATTTAAGTTTGGTAGAATATAATTTGGAGTAATTCGGTGTCTTTTTTAAAATTAAACAGTGTAGCTATGATTTGACGCTACATCTCTTGTTCTTTTTTGAACCATTCTTTAATTGCTTTGTTCTTGGCATTCAATGCTTTCTTTATCTTTTCGTTCCACCATGGAGTTTCCTTCCATCTTCTCTTTCCACTCGTTCTTCCGCATATCTCCTCTGCTGCTTCCACCACGCCCTTTTTGAAACTTTTTCACTTCTGTTCACCTCCTTTTATGTCGTCCTTTTGTAGTGCTTCTCTTACGCTTGCTTGAAAGCTCAATAGCTCCTCCACTTTAACGAGCTTCCATATCCTTATCCTCCTTTTCCTAATTCACCATATGACACCTCCTCCTCCAGTCTTTAATGTCTGTGATTAACAGTCTATGATCCCCGTCCAAAGGCACACTTGGTAGTACCTTAATGTTTAATGTGCACGCCTTTGCTTCTCTTTCTAATAGGAAATAGTCGATTAGGAATTTCTGCTCACCATTCCAACTGTAGTGCATTATCTTATGCGTATCCCTGATATTCTTGAACCATTAATGACCTTCAGTCCATTCTTATGTACAATTCTAGGAGTCTCTTTCCTTATTCGTTTCTTTCTCCCCACATATTGGCTCCTAGTACCGCTTCAAAACCTCTACTTTTCTTCCCCACTTTGGCATTTAAGTCAGCCATCACTACTTGCCTTTCTTTACCCTAGTGTATTTTAAATTATTCTTCAAATTTTTCCTTTTCCTCCGAATTGACTCCAGCTTAATGGGCATACACCTGCAGTACTTCTAACGGCTTTACTTTCTACATAATTGCCATTTTTATTATTCTATTTCTCATTCTCTCCACAAATACAGGTACATTTTCTAAAATTCTACCTTATTCATCCATACCTATTTTTTGTAAATATGCGGATCGCTCGAATGAGTAGTAAGACACAGGGAAAGAGGTATGTATTAAGTTATTCTAACTTTTTTACTACTAAACTACTAAACTTACTAAAAGAGGAACCAAAACAAAATGGGGGGGAAAAAATTAGTAAATCCTTTTATATATTTTCTATTCACCTTTCCTGTACCTTCTTCAAAATATATATTACTATCCTGTTGCGGTTGGTCCATGTAATCATTGAAATCACTGCTTGCCTACTTTCGGTGAAATAATTCTTATTCTATTAATTAAATTAAAATACAACTTAAATATTTAAAAAAATCCCAAACATAATATATTTTGGCAGCATCTTTATTCAAGCTTTTTTTATTTTTCAAGTGTATTTGAAGGGTTGACCTCTCCACGAAGCCCACGATAGTGGGATAGCTTACTAAAAGCAATCTCAACCGTGCCTCTATGGCCTTCAAATGGCAAGAGGGTTGAAAGGGAGGGAAAGAGGCCAAGGCACATGCACGTCTTATTATGTCCCATATACAACCAGTAAAAGTAGAATATAAGCAAAGTCTAAACTGCCTCTTGCTATCGTGGAATGAAAGAACTTTAAATAACCACCTAGTGCTCATTGTCAATGTTGGAGCATGTGAAATGTCTTATGGGTTATGTTTACTGGTGAGTTTCGTACGGGTCATAATTTATTTGATCAAAGTGTTGGTTTTCATATTTTATCTATCATATTATTTATTTTAATTTAATATAAATTTATATGTTCGATATGCATGTGGGTAACGAGGAATGTGTAGTTATTAAATTATTAGTGAAATGTTTTTTCAAGTTTTCAAAACTTTTAAAAGTGAGACTATTAAAACTGGTAGACAACATATGATCTTTGCTAAACGTTGTTGGTCCTCCCCTCACGTCCGACTGATCACTTCCTCACCATCACATCACATTAGCATGCTCTGATGCACCCTGAAGGGGAGCATGAGAGCAAGTTCCAGCACGTACCGACCAATTGGTCACACCGCGTGGTTTCAGAATTTAACAGATGGATTGTCGCATTTCACAAAGTTTCTGAAACAAGAAAATCATATAATTAATATTGGTGGGGAAAAACAAAAAGTATGCTGGGAAACCGGATAAGGGTTTTTAGAGTTACGTGTGGAGACAATACTCAATGGGGAGCTGGGTAAGAGACTCCCAAACCACTGTTTGACACTTCCCGCTTATCCGAGCAAGGCTTTGGGACGTTGATGGCACCCTCCAGGGTCAATTACATAATTCCAAAGCCCCTGGATAAGAGGATTGGTGGCACCGGAGAGTCTGTCGTAGAAGGACTGCGCCAGCTTCCGGAAGTGGTCCTTGATGGTAGGCATATCCAGGTCACGATGCAGAGTCTCATTCCGAACATACCAAGGTGCGTACACAATTACCCTTAGACACCCGCTCTGAAATGCCTGCATCCTCCTCATATACGTGTCCACCCGGTGACCCCAAGTGAGACACGCATAGTTGAGGATAAGTCAGCGCAACTGCTTGTATAGTGTCAAACCGTTCCTTGTAGACAGGGTGCTACGACTGTTAAGCATTAGGCCTAGGATTCTCAGCCTTTGCCTCGCCTTGTTGAGTCTCTCAGTGCAGTGTAGTCGCCAGGTCAGTCTGGTGTCCAGCATAAGTCCCAGGTACTTAGCACTGTTCACCCATATGACCTGTTCTCCGAACAGCTAAGTGGGGTCGTTCTGTAGAACTTTCTTTTCCACGTGAAGAGCACTGCTGTGCTCTTCTCCACGTTAATACTTGTTCTCCAGGTGGTCAGCCATCCCTCCAACTGTGTCAGGTACGTTTGGAGTCACCTCTCCACCAGCTGCCCACACCATGACTCCACTATTAGAGCTGTGTCGTCCGCATACAGTGCCAACTTGGTGTCTGGGGATTTATGAATGTCGTTCACATACGGACTGAAGAGCACTGGGCGCACGAGGGAACCCTGTGACACTCCAGCCCGAATTCTTCTGACTTGGGAAATGGCGTACCCAAAGGTATTGGAGAAGGTGTGGCGGGATAGATAAGATTGTACAACCTTTACTAGGTAGAAGGGCAGGTTAAGGGAGAGTAGTTTGAAAATGAGACCTTCGTGCCAAACACGATCAAAGGCCTTTGCCACGTCGAGAAAGACAGCACCAGTAAGCCTGTTGATGTTGAATTTCCTCGTGACCTGCTCCATGAGTCGGACGAGTTGGTGAGACGTAGCGTGTCCCACCCAAAAGCCGAACTGCTTGTCCACCAAGATTCCTGCCTCATGAGCATGTCGGGTCAGTCTCGTCATTAGAAGTCTCTCTAACAACTTGCCCAAACAGTCGAGCAAGCTGATCGGTCAGTAAGACGAAGCTAGGGCCGGGTCCTTACTCTGTTTATGAAAGCAGAGGACGTTAGCGTGTTTTCAGAGCTCGAAGAAGTGACTCAGGAGCAGGATGGCGTTGAAAAACTCCACTAGGAAGTTAATCGCCTCTAAGGGCAGCTTTCTGAGGACCGCGTTATTGATATTGTCGCGTCCAGGGGCTTTGTTAAGTCTTAGAGCGGCTAACGCCCGCGACATTTCTGACACCTCCATGAGTTCAGGTTCATCCAAGGGTCTGTACGTACGAGACCACACCGATAACCTGAGCCACGTGCACAATGTGCACTGAGTTTGACGGTTCGTCAGTTGGTACAAATTGTGCCTCTAAGTGCTCAGCGAGAGCATCAGTCTTCTCCTGGTCGGAGTTGGCCACCTCGTTACGACCTACAATAGATGACCTTGGTGCGGGGACCCACATCAAGTTCCTCGTCATCCGCCACAAGGACCTGTACTGCACGCAAAGGCTCTCAATCTTGTCCACCCAGACATTGTTCCGGTATTCTCGGACCATCTCATGAACCTCATGGACTTTGCGGTTCCATTTGGCTTTGTCTACCGGGTCCCTCGATATTTGCCAAGCCTTTCTCAGCAGATTTTTCTCCAGGACGTACCTGAGGATAGAATCGGCCAAAGAAGTCTGTGGTGCCCTCTTAGGACGGTGCCTCGGCGTTGAAGCTTCGAGCGACCCTTTGAAGGTGGAAGTTACTCATATGAACTCCACATCACTATCGATTTCTGCTGCTTTACGAAAGGTAGTGGTGGGTCCCAACCACTCTCTCAACAAATTCGTGAACCAATCCCAGTCAGTGCTCTTAAGGTCTTTTTTTTTAAGAGGGGCTTATGAAGGACCCTGCGCGTCCCATGTTCACAAAAATTGTGATCCAAGTCTAGCTCAGCTAAAGACTTCAGCACTAACCCCCTTCTGATCCCTCTGGAGACAACGAAATCAAGGACGTCTGGGAAACCAAGAAGATTGTGAGAAAAGTGGGAGGGGGTGAGGAGACGGATGCCACCAATTCGTGAAAATCTATGACGTCGTGGAGCAATCCGCAAAGAACACACGTAATCCTAGAGACCCATGAAAGGTACTTGGCGTTGAAGTCACCACCGATTAAAACAGGCGTGGTATTTCAAAGCAGCACCTCCATGTTCACACTCGTAGCCCAGTAGAACCAGCGGTAGGGAGGTAAGTTGATGTAAATGAGTCGCACTGGGCTGGTGGAGGTCACCAGTTGGATAGCCGTAGCTTCTATGTGTTGGAGGGGAGGAAGTGAGATGACGTGATGGTCAAGGCCCCTCCAGACCAGGACCACCGTCCCACCTCTTCCCACATCCTCCACTCGGTTGTTCTGCTGGCAGGAGAACTCTGCTAACGAGAGCCTCATTGTGGGGCGCAAGTGGGTTTCTCCCAACAGCATTACATCAACACGATGCTTTTCCGAGAAACCTTCAAGCTCAGCCTTATTCCCCGTGACTCCGTTGGCGTTACAGAGTGCGACCGTGATCTCCTTACGCACTGGTGGTCCTCTATTAGGGTGTACTGCCATGAGATACCAGGTAGAGGATGATGTGCACCATAAACAGGTGGCCATGGCTACTCCATGGATCCAGTCCCGGAATGCCCTTGAGAAGCTCAATGCAATTTTTGAGCTTAGCACTATCATTCTCTGGGGTAGGTGTTGGGAGCGGGTTGGGTGTGGGTATAGCAGGGACGAAGAGGGTAGGTGTGAGGAGCGGTCTGGATGTGGGAGTGGCAGGGGCACAGGGGAAGAAGGGGGGAGTGGTAGTAAAAGGTTGGAAAAGTTCAAAGTGGTGAGGATAGAGGTGCAGGGTGCGGGAGAGGGAGCAATGAGGGTTGGGATTGGGAGAGGAGCTGTCTTGGACGGGTCCTCGACTGAAAGGAAAGAACCGGATGCCACCGGTTCTGGTAAGGTGGCTTTGGCAGGTGCCTTGGCCTGAAGTTGAGGGGTTGGTCTCCCTGACAGCACACTGGTGAAAGATTGCACCAGTGACCTTGGTGTTGTAGCTGGAGTCACGGTCACCTTCCGTATCGAAACGTGACCCGAGGGCTTCTGGTTTTTGCTTAGACCATCCGTCCTCCCTTCTTGACCCTTGGAGGCCCACACAGTCCCTGCCCTCCACAAGGACTTGTACGTGGGACAGCCCTGCCATGCCAAGGAGTGGGCTCCCGAGCAGTGCAGGCACTTCGGGAGGGATCGTCTCTCCTTCGGGCACCCACCCCTATCGTGGTCAGCAACACAGAACCCACACCTAGGGTTAGTACGGCAATTCCTCCGCACATGCCCAAACTGGAAACAGTTCTTGCACTGAACTGGGCCGCCGGGGGATATGTACTTTCTCCGGTCTTCTGATCCCGTTTACCCTGGGAGAGCATCTGGGTGATGGTTTTCACGGAGAAACCCATCTCCACCCGCTCTTACTGGATGTTTCCAGGTTTTGTCCGTGTCAGGAGTCCCTTCATCACAACCCTGACCAGTCGCTCCCATCCCATCTCACAGGACCAATGCTGGATCCCCAAGCTCGACAAGAACTTATGCAGGGTGCGGTAAGCTTCCTCCGACCCGCACTAGAGGTGCACTCGTTCCCCCGGCTGCCCGACCACCTCCACAGGTTCTCGAATCTTCAATTGGATGGGCCTCGCCACCTTGAAGTAGTCCTACACATCACACAAGATGATGGGAGGGATATTCCCCTTGGCTTTTTAAGCAGGCCCAGAACTACTAGTACTAGGTTGGGGTGAGGCATAGTTTACGTTGATACCCTTAGGTTTCCACCGTTTCCCACCTTTGCCCAACGCTGGCACACCCTGGCCCGGGCCACCGTTGCCTTCACTTTCATCACCAGAGCTACCACCTAAATGGTTAGGGTTGCCCCCCGGTAGTTTCCTGGTGTTGCTGGCCTTGCCCCTTCAGCGGAGTCTTACGGTCTGAAATCCCTCAGACTCATCATCGGACCCCTGGTTTGACTCATCACGCATCAACGGGAGGTCTGTTCCTGAAGACAGTCCCACCACGTCCACGGAATCGCACTAGCTGTCGACACGCGTGAAGCGTGTGAACCGGTCTTCCGAGCCTGAAGAAAATTCATTCTTACCTACCGACATCCCTTGGCGGGTCCCTTCCTCCTACTCTACCCACGCTTTTATACTCTTTCATCAAACGCGTGTACTGGGTATAAGTGGAAGGCCGGGAGGCAATCAGCGTGAGAGGAGCACCAGCAGCTTTATTTTACAACATAATACATAGTTAATACAAAAATAAATGTGGCACAGATGACATATGGACATTAAGAAATTTGTTTTTCCTGATAAACTTCCTCACGTTTTCTTCCCTCGACAATGGTGCCAGAATGAACCTCTTGACGCGCCGCCACCTCCTCTCAAAGGTGGTGGAATGTAGAATGGAGCTACTGGAGGTGGCGGCGATACAAAACCCGGAGGGTAAATGGCGGCTCTCATATCCCCATCGGTGGCCGCAATCGCAGTGGACAAGCCTTTGGTCCATGCTATTTACATTGTGTTGTGCGATGCAGTAGTTTTTGAAAGGTCCGTGTAGTTCACCGCCATTGCGAGGAGGAAATTCACTTCGTATTTATCTCTCCCGATAGGTAATTCTATTGCCTTGGCTTTAAGGGCCAGAGCAACCCATAGTGTTGCGGTGCCTGGGTGCAACAGCTGCCACCGGCTGATGTGCGGGTGCCTCGGGTCTGTTGAGCCTGTCAAGCCAGTTCTCAATTGTCCGGAACCTGTGCTGGTTGGAATTAAGAGTCTGGGGTCTGGGGGAGCTCCTGGATGGTGGTCATAAACTGCTATACGATGTACTGGGCTCGCACAATTTCACTAGTTCAAACGTCCACTTTTAACGGTAATGACACAGATTTTATCATTATTTTGTGCAAGTAAACAAGCTGCCACTGATAAATAATGTGGTGTTTATCTGAACACTCTTTTAAAACGAAAATAACCGAAATCAGTTGGTAGTGATAAAACAAGAAATGCGAAATCACTGTTGTTGATGAAACATAAACGAAACTAATTTCAAGAGAGTAAATGATACCGGTGGACGGGGAAACCAGTAGCTACCTTTCCCTACCGCGTGTTTTCTGCCGACTGTTGTTGAAAATACAAATGGTTGGGAATGGCATCTACCAACCGTCCATTAAACGCTCAGGTCCCTGACCTAGCTTCACGCAAAGTGCCCACAAAGGGCAGCAGCGTACGGTACGGGCTCAGTAGGAAAAATTATGAATCTTTTCCTGCCGATAGTTCATCTAATCCATCAACATAGCAAGCGCAAAAGTCCCTTACATATAATACTTTCATAATTAAATCCCATCTTTCATTGAATAGTTGAGGTATATCACTAAAATTTTGCACAAAAGTTTCCCCCTCATCATCATCATCATCATCATATGTTTCCAGCCTGTGGTCTTCATCTTCCTCTGTCCTTCCATCAGTCTTCCTCCTTTAATAGCTTCCATTCCTTTCCTCTCACACTTCCTGTTATCTTCTCCTCCCATATGTTTCTTGGTCTCCCTCACAGTCTTTGTTCAACATATTTCATTTCCATAATTTACTTTGGCATCCTCTCTTTTTCAATCCTCACTACTTGCACTTACTATATTAGTCTTGTTTCCACTACTATCTTTGTACTACCTGTACCCCCACTATTTCCCGGATTACTTCATTCATAATCTAGTTTTTTCCAGTGACAGCTAACATGCTCCCCACAACCTTCATTACCATGGCCTCCACCACTTTCCTAATCTCCTTACAATCAATATCCATGTTTCTGCTGCATATGTGACGACGAGTACAAAGTACGCTCTGTACAACAGTTCCTTATACCTCAAGGACAGTCTTCTCCATAGCAGGTATCTTACACACCTATATAACTTTTCCAATTATTTTTCTCTTTTCATTAGATCCCTTTACTTCCACCTATTGCCTCAATCACGCTTCCAAGATAATTTACATTCTATACTTTTCACAATTCTACATACCTTACCTATACTATAAAAAAACTCTCGTAACATGCCAACTAATTTTTTCATCTTTGAACGTTATTTTCATATACATGACCCTTTCCACATTTAACTCGTATTTAACTACAACCCGCCTCGGTGGCGTAGTTGGCTAACGCGCTAGTTGTGTTGAGCTCGACTGCTGAGGAGGGGAGATCGAGGTTCGAATCTCGGTCGTGTGAACTGGGAGTGGCTTTTCCTAAATGGCTTTCCACTCTCCCTCCACTCAAATGTGGGTTCACTTGCTCTAATTTAACCTTCCCAATTCCTAATCCATTAACGTAATTAGTACTTAAAGCGTATAACCCGAAAAGGTAGTAAGACGCGGTGCTAAATAATATTAAACTATAAGCTCTCTAATTTTTTAAAACTAGGTCTTATTTTTATCATTTTTATAAAAGTAAATATTAGTTCTATCTTTAATATTATAATTTGACGGTAACGGCAAAGTGTCCGTTGTTTGAAGCGTTTCACTTTGAGTTGATCATTGTGAGCTTATTGTGAATTTGTAGCTATGTTGATTTAAGTATTTTGGACACATACCCAAGAGATATTTTAATCTTCATAATTTTTTCTCCAATAGGAAATTTCTAACATCAATAATAGAGATATATCAGATATTTGTTTTGTAGGTTTTGGTTCGAAATAGTTTGAAATGTTTTATAACTGTGTACAGTAATGTAGTTTGAATTTGCTGATTGCACTTTTCATTGTTCCTTTGAAATATATTACCGGTAATTATAACAATTATACTTTAATAGGATAGTTTGAAGAATGGTTTTGATAATAGACTAAAATACCGATTTACAGTTGTGGCAAAAACGTAATATATACTACACAAAACACTCTTATCTAAGAAAAAATAAATATAACATTTTGTTAGTGAAGTTTGTGATCCTTTTAATTACTCAGGATGCATTGAGGGTGCATTTTCCACACAGTGGGGTATTTTCCTTAAAATTCACCCCTCTTAACCCCGTGCGTTTAAAACTAGTTTAGGTTGAAGATAGCTCAAACAAAGTGCAAAACTCCTTATAGCACGGCCATACATGTGACCAGAAAGTAATGCTGGGATTTTTTTATTTATTCAGAATTTGTTTACAGAGCCAAGATCGGCTCGTATGCATATACCCATCCTAATGTAGGCGTGGTTCATTCACTAACTAGCTACATACATTTAGGAAAGTGAGGTCTATTACAGGGTATAAATTATTTGTCCTCACCCGGTCACATTATTTTAGATGTACTCACCCCAATAGTAAAACTGCAATTAAACATAAGAGTATACCACAAAAAAGTACAGTATACATACACATTCTGCTCCAATTATAACATCAGTTGCTACAAAATTACAGATAACCTTTCACCCACATATCACCTGGTCAACATTATTTTCCAGAATGTATTTTTTACTTCCTTTTTAAAAAGATTAAGTTTTTTTATCTTTATTTCTTGTGGTATTATATTGAAAAATTTTAGTCCCTTAATATTTATTGAGTAGAGTCCAAAAGTAGTGGTGTTTACTCTGTTCTGGAAATAATTATTTCTACTTCTTGTGGAGTAACTCCCCTTTTTGTGTTCCCCAATTTTTAGTTTACTAATAGTTGGGGCTGTTTTCAAGTTTATATATCATTACAATCTTATCCATCCGATCATGATAAACTTAATGTTTATATAATGTAACATTCACATAACATAATTAATGTAAATAAACTAGCTTGTGGTCATGATTCGTGTAACATAACAATGCTGGCTAAACACAGACAATGAATTTTGGCTGTTCCGAAAAGATTGTTCACTAAAATGAAATTCAAGAACTAGGGCTGATTAGGTTTCAAGTACTTGCAATCTAAAAGCTTAGTGGCCCTACATAATAAAGTGAAACAAGAGGATATGATATTTTATTAGAATTGGACAAACTATTCCAAATAAAGTTGTCTGCATATCAAGTAAATGAAGTACTAACTTAAATAGGCCAGTTGATGCTGCTCACAAAATGATTGGTTGGCTAGAACCCTTCACTAAACATTCAATGACGTGAAAGTTCTTCCCTGGTCAACTCTTTTAAGTTGAATGAAGGTCAAATGTATGTTACATCGAGGTGGCACCCATTTAAAACACAAGGAGTACAATTTGTTATGTAAACATTAAGTTTATAGGGATTCTGGCATCAATCAATGTTATTCATATGGAGTACCCAAAGTCTCTCACGTTTGTGACCAAATCGCTATCACTAGGTTGTTGTTGCATAATATGGCTACCATAATATAAAACGAGGCTTTGCATTCTGGCATCCTGGTAGCAGGTATAGCCGCAGCCTAAAATAAATGCTTACAGTAGGCCTACCTACCTTAAAAAAACTAAAAATATTAACAAGCCATAATTACTTTTGAGAGTGCATGCTAGTTATTAAATAAATAAACCCACCAAAAATTACCTAGAAACAAGTTTAACACTATCAAGCAAATTAAATAACGAAGAGTCTGATCTCTGAAAAATTTGACTTTTCAAGCACATCTCATCTTTACTTATAATGCAGGAGTCTTGCAAATCGTATGTCAAGCAAACACCACGACAAGCATTTAAATTATTTTGCTCAACCCATATATCAAGCTTTTAGATCCAAATATTTTGTTTGCTTTCCAATTCACAATTTTTTTAAAAATATTTTGTCTAATCTTTGATTCGTCAAGTTAGGCTATGATTTTTCTGATTTTTTATTCAACTCTGTAAAGTTAACTTAACCCTAGTGATGATAATAAAAAGGACATTTTTTGTGGTTTGCCGAGGAGGGGAACTACCTTTGAATATATTTCATTCTATTTCGATTAATTTTGATCATTTAAAAGCATTTCTTTGCAAGATCACATAACAATGTGACCATCTCATCTTACATAGACTTAACTTGTAAACTTAATATAAATTTCACCCTATTAAGACTATATCATCAATTAAAAGTGTTACTAAACACTTCCTAAAATATTTCACTAAGGTTATTATATAATTGGATATTTCAAAACTTAAATAAAGAACGAAACATTAATTATAACTATTAAGTTTATATTGTTTTTTTCCCGTGGTTGTGACAACAATAGATATTGTAGAATGTGAAATGATAAATTAAAAAGTATTATATTCACAATTGTATCATGTTATAACTCAACAACCAAATTTTTTTCTTCATAACTTTGGCAAAGACATAAATGAACATAACCGAAAACATTTTATATGATGTTATCAACCACTCTTGTTTCGACTGGTTCACCACATACATTTTGGAAGAGAAGGAATGTCTAGAACATTTTTTAAGGTATTTTTTAAGTAAACCACACACACAAAAAAAACCCCATCCAAATGTTTATTTTCATAAGTTTAAATTTCAATAATATAAGATCATTTAAAAGAAAAGAGTAGCTAAGAACAAGTGGTTTGATGTGAAAGTTTTGACTGTCATAAGTGACAGAAGTTTAACATATAGTCTTGCAGATCATGGTTCATGGTTAATGGATACACAAGAGTAGTTCTATTAACTTTATTAACCGTCACCATCACTTATATGGTGAATAGACTTTACAAGGAGTTTTTTTCTCTGCTCTTTCAACGTGAATGCCGCTACAGTAGCCCCATGGCTTCTTTGGTGCTGGCTGACAGCTCACAGCTGACTTCTGACAGTCAAAATGTAGGTATATACCTAAATGTTGACTGTTAGAAGTGACAGCTGCTAAACACATGTTTTTGCAGATCATATGGTTCGGTGTAGAGATACATAATTTGGTCCGGTAGTTTTTCAAAGCTGTCAGCTGTGAGGTGTGAGCTGTCAGTCAGCACCAAAGAAACTGTACCTTAAAATAAATTGTGTGCCACGTCTCTCTCTATTTTACACTTGTAGGTTAGAATTTAGAAGATATGTACCCACATTTTTGTGAAAGAATAGAGTGGAACCATTAGGTGAACACACCCGAGCAGGATTATTACCTAGAAATCCCTGCCGTTAGCAGACCATACGGTGTATTCCTAGCTTTGATCAATCAACCTCTGATGCTGTTATATTTGGTTAAAGCTCACCAATTTCTTTCTGTTGCCTTATATTGGATAGCTTAAGTATCTTATAGTCAGTATTGTTAGTAATACTTAACGACTTAAGTATAAGCCTACAGTTATAAAAAATATAGAACATAGTGTGTATCATGTTGAGCTGGTTTGTCTCTGGACCTACAGATTCATTTATTGAGTTAAAATGTTTAAAAATGAGGTAGCCCAATGGCTAAATAATTTTTTAATAAATGAAATTGATAAAACTAAAGAAAAAGTAAAATTAAACTACCAAGTAACACAAAGAAGAAAGAAGGGAATACAAATAACACAAACACTGCTATCTGTACTATTTTATTCTTTGTGTTTGTTAAAGGCAACAATGCCGAAATATTATGATATTTGTGTTAAAATGTGTGTTTGACTACTTCTACTAAAGAAGACAGAAGAAAGGAAGATGTCACCTTTGTGCATTGGACTCTTCCCACATTTTCCCTCTTTCCCTGGGTGGGCTTTCTTCATCAATTTTACTCTTGGTAGTTTATTTTTCCTTTTACTTTAGTTTTATCAATTTCATTAATTATAAAAATATTTATTAAGTTAACAATAAGATTTTCAAATAATCGGCACAAACACAATATGGCTTTTATAATGTAAAGGATAACACAATTCACACTTTACATTGCTGCAACTGATACCGGTGTGTGTGTGTGTGTGTGTGTGTG
>CABFOV010001807.1:78256-93152 GCA_902141375.1 Timema poppense | reverse complement strand
GTTTCTTTGGGGCCAGGGGGTCTGGTGGAAGCCGACAGTGTGGAGTCCCTGTGCTCTCTCCCGGCCCAGCTGCAACACAGGACCAGCCTCACGCACGCCCGGCTTCTCATCCACAGTACGGGGCCTCGCCTCAACCGGAGCAACAGCATCAGGTGAGCCAAATTTCAAAATTATAAATAAAATGTGAATCCACATTGTAACAAAACCTGTCGTACATTTAGCAAACCATTTTCTTTTCTATAGCGACTCAAATATTATGTGAATAAAATCCAAACCGCAAAGGGGGCGGGGGTATTTGTCATTAATTAATCTCTTACACTTGGAAGATTTTCTAAAATCTTGATTTATCTATTTAAGGAAAACTTTTTTTTTTCGCTTTTTGAGGTAAATAGTGCTAGATTTGGAAGAAGGTACAGCAAAGATTAATAGAAACAAATTCTGCATTGACCCAAAAATTGCTCACCCCCAAATATAAGGCTCGCCCCAAATTTGCAACCACTTTTAGAGGAAAAAACAATATATAGTTAAAATAAGATCACTTTATGTAAATCATTTACAAAGGAAAAAACAATATTTATACTTAAAATGAGATCACCTCACTTCACTTAGTAAAAATAATATGCCAGTAGAATGCATTGAACAAACTAATCTTGAAGGTTTTAGCAGCCCTATCTGCGTTGGCACGAATAAGATTCAGAGAAAGTCAATGTTCATGTATTTGAAGCATCTCATTGCACCATCCGTTGTGGCATTTAGTATCTATTCCGATATATATCGATATTACTACACGCACATCTTAAAGGTACAAAATTTGAAACTTATTATCTAAGATGTCTATTATAGCACACATTAAGGTTATGTTAAGGCGGATTCTGGGGGAAAAAAGGGCGGCTTATTTTTGGGTCATTACGGTAAAAGGGAACAAGTACAATATGGATTTTCCGGCTTCCTCTTGAAGATCAATCATTTACTCCCAATCCCTCATCCTAGATTTCATTCTAACTCAACTCATCAGGAGTGAGTGTGAAACGCGTAACACAACTTCCTAAGACAGAAAACAAAAAAAACAAACGGGAATGATAGTAACATATAGGAGGTAAATATAAAGGACTAACACAGCGAAAAGTTGAAAATATATTTCTATTTAATGAAAACCACATCGAGTTTATTCCCTTTAATTTGTTTTTATTCATCTTTCCTGTACCTTCTTGCAAATATAACACAGAAGATCTTAATTTGAGATTCATAGATTAAAATAAATTTAGTGATAATACGTTGGGTGCCTTGCATTATTCCTCGATCACGCTTATTGAATTCACGAGTGTACAACTCGTGGTTAAAATATTATTTATCAGTGATTTCAACTAGAAAATAAACCTGGTTTCCCAGTAATGAATATTCACAACAACAAATTAACAGCCAAATCATAAATTTATTGTAAATTTTGATCAATGTGTATTGTTATATATTTTGATCAATGTGTATTGTTATATATATTAATCTTTATCAACTGCTTCCAACCTTTTCCTCTCACTTGCAAATGTTCTCTTATCTGCTCCTCCCATCTCTTTCTTGACCTCCCTTGCAGTCTTTTTCCTACACACTCCATTTCCAACATTTTCTTTGGCATCGTTTCATTTTCCATCCTCATTTCATGACCATACCATCTCATTCTTGCTTCCTCTACTATCTCATGTACTCCAACATCCTCATAACATGACCATACCATCTCAGTCTTGCTTCCTCTATTATCTCATGTACTCCAACATCCTCATTACATGTCCATACCATCTCAGTCTTGCTTCCTCTACTATCTCATGTACTCCAACATCCTCATTACATGTCCATACCATCTCAGTCTTGCTTCCTCTACTATCTCACGTACTCTGTATCCCCATTATTTCCTAATACTGTTCTTCCTCGTGACAGCTAACATGCTCCTCAGAGACTTCATTCCCATGACCTCCACTTTCCCAGTCTCTCTTGCATTCAATGTCCATGTTTCTGTTGCGACAATGGGTACAACGTACTCCCTTTACAGCTATTGCTCAAACTCCCAAGGGCACTTCTCGTCTCCATAACTGCAGTTAATGTACAGTGTGTGACTAACATAGAACATTTTGTTGAAACATTTACACTTGACTCATTACAATAATCCATTTTTCCTAGTCTCACAAACACGCCATACGAACACATGGGCTATGGGTGAGTCTCACTTTATTACTTTGATACATAAATAATTTTCATATTATAGCTTTTTTTTTTGTTTAACATTGAGGAGACCCAATGGTTAAATCATTTTATAACACATGGACATTGATAAAAAAAAATAATAAAGAAAATAGACTAATTGCGTGAAAATTTTCCAGCTAGGGAAAGAGGAAAAAATGTGGGAAGAATCCAATGCACTGATGTGATGTTGTCTTCCTTTCTTCTGTCTAACAAATTAGTAAACTCTCGCACACGTTGATTATTAGTAATTCCATAGTAAATTTAACCAGTTTCTGTTTACTTTTAAAAGTAATGGTACAAAAGTATTAAGAATGTCAAACTGAATTCCTCAATACCTACAATTCCAACTGGTATCAAATGAATTGATCTTAATATCATGATTTTGTATACAGCAATTCTTTTCTCTCTAATTACAGTATAATTATTAATTTAAATAGTAAGACTTAGCATTACGGGTTATAAAGCAATCACTCCCTGATTAGTGATTAAGAATTTGTCCCACCCTCTGTATAACACTGAACCTAGAGATGGGCAACCTGCGCCCTTTAAAAGTGTTTGGTGCATCATTTTTTTCACATTTTTAAAAATCAAATTGTTTCCTCGTTATTAAAAAGGTACCAAAAATTTTTTGTGACAAGACAATTGAATTGTGGACTTTTGAATCCATATATTTTCACGTGTTAATTTCAAGTCCCAGTAAACTATGACTTAAACATGAATCCCGAGCATCGGTGGTATCTGGCCCCTGTTACCCCGGTGCCTCGCATGGTCCCCTGAGCTGAGCGTGTGTTTTCAGGTCAACCAAATCAGAGAAGATGTACCCCTCGATGCTGCAGCGCTCCGAGGAGCAGGATGTGTATTACGGGATCCCCCTCAGCGCCATCAATCACTCGTCTCAGCCCACCAGTCCCACGCCTAGCCAGGTGTCCCAGGGCACTGCCTCCAGGTATGGCCCGCCCCTCACCAGGGACACGAGGGTTCGACCCTCTGCTACAGTCCAATATTCATAGGAAGAACCTTATCTGACAGCTAGAAAAGTTACTACAGTTCAATGTTCATAGGAAGAACCTTATCTGACAGCTAGAACAGTTACTACAGTCCAATGTTCATAGGAAGAACCTTATCTGACAGCTAGAACAGTTACTACAGTCCAATGTTCATAGGAAGAACCTTATCTGACAGCTAGAACAGTTACTACAGTCCAATGTTCATAGGAAGAACCTTATCTGACAGCTAGAACAGTTACTACAGTCCAATGTTCATAGGAAGAACCTTATCTGACAGCTAGAACAGTTACTACAGTCCAATGTTCATAGGAAGAACCTTATCTGACAGCTAGAACAGTTACTACAGTCCAATGTTCATAGGAAGAACCTTATCTGACAGCTAGAACAGTTACTACAGTCCAATGTTCATAGGAAGAACCTTATCTGACAGCTAGAACAGTTACTACAGTCCAATGTTCATAGGAAGAACCTTATCTGACAGCTAGAACAGTTACTACAGTCCAATGTTCATAGGAAGAACCTTATCTGACAGCTAGAACAGTTACTACAGTCCAATGTTCATAGGAAGAACCTTATCTGACAGCTAGAACAGTTACTACAGTCCAATGTTCATAGGAAGAACCTTATCTGACAGCTAGAACAGTTACTACAGTCCAATGTTCATAGGAAGAACCTTATCTGACAGCTAGAACAGTTACTACAGTCCAATGTTCATAGGAAGAACCTTATCTGACAGCTAGAACAGTTACTACAGTCCAATGTTCATAGGAAGAACCTTATCTGACAGCTAGAACAGTTACTACAGTCCAATGTTCATAGGAAGAACCTTATCTGACAGCTAGAACAGTTACTACAGTCCAATGTTCATAGGAAGAACCTTATCTGACAGCTAGAACAGTTACTACAGTCCAATGTTCATAGGAAGAACCTTATCTGACAGCTAGAACAGTTACTACAGTCCAATGTTCATAGGAAGGACCTTATCTGACAGCTAGAACAGTTACTACAGTTCACTGTTCAAAGGAAGAACCTTATCTGACAACTAGAACAGTTACTACAGTCCAATGTTCACTTATCTGACAGCTAGAAAAGTTACTACAGTTCAATGTTCATAAGAAGAACCTTATCTGACAACTAGAACAGTTATTAGATACATTTCCTGTATTCATGTTATTGCATCTATCACTTTTAATAGACGTTAAACAATAACAAAAAATATCAATAATAATAAAATTCTTTATACGGCTCTTCCAATAAAAAACGGATTTCAAGTATAGCTTGGTTGTTGAGCTCATCATATAAATTATAATTCGTTCTGAATTACCAATATGCGGTATTAGAGCTGTAAAACAAATTTCACTTGGAAAATTGAAAAAAAAAAAATCTTTACGATTTGAGTCTTGAATCTGAAATATTATTGAATCCCTTATTCTCAAATACCCTCAAGGATTCAAGGGATTTTAGCGTTATATCCATATTAAGATGTTTAACACGACACACTTTACTAGTTCTGTTACACGTTTCTTTTAACTTTGTAAACCTCTTTGAGAAAACCCTATTTATTGAGAAATGTTATCCAACAACTATTTCCTCATTTTTGAAAATACAAACCAATAAAACACTTGAGAATTTTTTTCCTCAATGAAAAAAAATATGAGATTAACCCTGAATAATTGCTGATAATTTTTGAACCAATCTTTTCTTGATATAATATTTTGGAAGTATGTAGAATCTTTTAAGTCGAGCTGTTTGTTTGAAACAAAGCTGGTATTTTTTTATGTCTCAGGTTGAGTCACCCCATGTCCCCCATCAGCGCGTCAGCGTCCAGCCACGGACTCAGTCGTATCAGCATGTCTCCTTATTCGGGCATGATCAGCAAGGCCAACTCCAAGGACGACGACGGTGAGTAGCTAGGTCCAGGTCGGCCCACAATGTATCTTCTGGCGGTCTGTAGAGTCTCTTGGAAAAGTAATCTACCGTGGTAGAAATTGACGCTTTTAGCCGAGAAGCGGAAAGTTTCGACTTGAGTGGGAATACTCCATTATATCTCTGAATGTTATTCATTCATTAATAAACTCTATTGCTCTCTATTTTTAGAATAAATTGTTTATCTGCTAGAGTCCTATTTCCTTTCACCCCATGGCCAATAATGATGTAGCCCGGCCGATAGACTCGTGGATTCAATCGTGGCCTCTCGGTAACTTTTAAGTTGGAAACCCCTGAGATAGGTCGATGGCCGAGGGCTGGCGGCAAAAATTGGCTACATTGGAGCGTTGTGCTAGCTTAGTAATATTGTGGATCTGACTTTTTCTATGATATATTTCCCAAAGTTTAAAATCATGAGTGGTTGTGAACGTGATCAGAAGAATGAAAGAAATGAAGAGTGATATTTTTTGGTTTTTCTCTCGAGACTTAACCTAACTCTCCTTTCTGGTTTTCATTCCTATCACGTATTACTCACAGCAAACGAGCCCAACTTACATGTGGCCTGGGTCACCTTACTTTACTTTCCTGAATGTGTCCAGCCTGTGGCACAACATCCAGTCCCCGCGCCGTTAATTCATCACTGTGAAAAGGTAAACCCACATTTCACCACCGATCAATTTCCAGCCATGCCGAGTATTGAACCCGAGACCCCCTAGCCCAGTAAACAGACTTACGACTGACTGAGCTAAGGTGTTGGATGAGTCGTTTTACTCTAAATTAGAAATACACCATTTGAGATCATGATATTTGGAAATTGGGCGTAATTTGGGGAATCCTGCTATAATCACCGCCTCAGTGGCCGAACAATCTAAGGCAGAACTTGCGTTTTGGATTGGCCTGCTGATGATTGGGAGACCGAGACTCAAATCTCGGTCGCTTCTACCTAGAGTGGTTTTCCCTAAATGCTTTCCCACTCTGTTTTTAAACAAATGCGAGTGGACTACCTCTTCCTCTACCGTCATCATTCCTACCTCCTTATACCATCAGAGTAAGTATAATAAATGCACATAACCTGAACAGGTAGTGAAACACTGTGATAAAAAAGAATCACCATAGTTTAATTATAAAAAATTGTTAAATTTGTGCATTGAATATTTGCAATGTTTGGCAGCTCATAAGTTTTTGAAAATATATTTTACTCTTTCAATATATCCTCATTAGGAAAACCTCTTTTCACCTTATGAGTTAATTGTATCGTATTTGGAAGAAGGTACAGGGAAGGTGGATAGAAACATATAAAAGGGACGAACACAAACTGGCTGTTACAATGAAAAGAACGCCACGTTTCATACTTCACACTGCTGACACTGGACAAAGAGGTGATGGTTGCTTCTTATAGGAAGTTGAGTTGCACGTTTCACACTCCTCCTTGATTACTTCCGATGGAATGAAATCTAGGTCAGGGGATTGGACGGTTTCTATAGATTTTCTTTAGGAGGCAGCAGTATAAAGTGTGAACTGTGTTCTTCTTTTCATTGTTAAGGCCATATTGTGTTCGTCCCCCTTTTATATGTTGCTATCCACCTTTCCTGTACCTTCTTCCAAATATATTACTCGCTTAGTAGAAAGAATGAAACACCCAAGAGATCACACCTGCACATTCACTATCACTTACGAAAGTAACTTCATCACAAGATTCACACACACTCGTGCTTAAAAAAAAAGTTTCATATTTCTGTGGAAAACGGCGGGTGAGCCTTAAAATTTGGCTAAATCTAACTCACAGCTTTCGTTTTGTAACGAGGAGTTTAGTATCAATTTTCAATCGGGCTGTTTTGATCACACAAGTTTAGCACACCTGCGTTACAGAGTTTTCACATGGTTTTCACACATTTCTGAGCCAATCACACGCTGTTTGTTCCAGTCCACGGTTCGTCGGTGAGCCTGGTGTCGACCGCGTCGTCCCTGTACAGCACCCCAGAGGAAAAGCAGGCTCACGAGATCAGGAAACTGAGGCGGGAACTGCAGGACGCCCAGGATAAGGTGCACACCCTGACCAATCAGCTCTCCACCAACGTGAGTACTCGGACCTGCCCCGCAAACTCTGCAGTAGAGTGGAGGTGTTCAAGTAGACATTTCTACGTTTTGACTCCTAGAATACATTCACCACTCGGGTTTACTTGGATGGCAGCTCAAAAAGTTACTAAAAAATAGTCCCTAATGTATCTCTACGCCAACAGCGGACATCTTGCTGCTTTGGATAGTGGTAATGAAAACATATGGTATTGTATGAATTTTATTTTTATCCACAATAACTTTGGCGCCAATATTATTTATATTTGTTTGAGGTTTTATTCCACTTAAGAATATTATCATTCACAGCACTTTCACAAAAGCTCTACAGCTTCAAAATGGTGACCAACAAACTTAAACCATGTGATTGTGATTGTGATTGTGATTGTGATTGTGATTGACGCAAACAAGTTTATTACAACGGTGCTCCCACGCAATGGTTAAAAATATTTTATTCATTTAAATATTTCGAAACACAATAAAATAATCATAAAATAATTTATTATATATATTTAAAAAAATACTAGTATTTTCTGGTTCCCAAGTAAATACGATGCTTGTATTAAAAAGTATTAATGTACGCACTATATTACATATCATAGATAACATTCCATAACGAAGAATATTTACTTTTAATTATGTTTAATATATTGTTTCTGATTGGGTCAAAAGAAATGATTGAAAGTAATCAAATAATATGAGAAAACTGAAGTTTATATTATTTTAAATGTAAAATATAACACTTAATCAAAATAGACTAATCATTTATAATCATATGATTTTTCAATTTTCTGTCAAGTCAGGTAAAAAGCTATGATGAACAGACTTAATGGTCGCCACGGACTGGTTAATTCGACTTTAAGTTTAGTTTAAAACTTGTACCGGGACCTGATTATCTCGTCTGGGTGACGCGACCACACCTACATGCTTACGCTCAACCTCACAGAGGGTTACATATCATTCACACCGCCAGTAGAAGGCCAGAAATGTGTCGCTGACTCAAATCGGACTGTACGTATCTGATTGCAGGCTCACGTGGTGTCCGCATTCGAGCAGTCCTTGTCGAACATGACCCAGCGACTGCAACATCTCACCTGCACAGCCGAGAGGAAGGTAACACCTCCAGTCAATACTTCGATAAGAAGTGATAAATAACAATTAGTTTCAACCTGAATTAAGATATGAAATTATCCTCATGTTATTAATTGAAACCAAAATAGAGGTATATCATTGTTAACGACAATATTGAATAACATAATTCCAACTCTCTTTTAGAAATTTGCGTTGCGCGTTTCACACTCCTCCCTGATGAGTTCCGATAGACTGAAACCTGGGTCGGGGGATTGGGCGGTGACGATTAATTTTCTTTAAGAGACATCTATTACCTCTTTGTCCATTGGCAGCAATGTAAAGTGTGAACTATGTTCTGCTTTTCATTGTAAAGGCCATATTGTGTTCGTCCCCCTTTTATGTGTTTGTATCCACTTTTCCTATACCTTCTTCCAAATATAATATAATTCCAACTATGGAAGATTGATGTTCAAATTAGAGTTGCTAACTCTTTATTTTAATAGTTTAACTCACTGATACTATACTAGACGGTAGGGGTGATGAGCCGTATATACGGTGGCAAGACCCGCCCCCTGACATCAAGTGGACACCAAGTGAGGGTACCCGCCCCGGTGGCGTAGTTAGATAACATGCTAGTCGTGTTGAGTTCGACTGCCGAGGACAGGGAGATCGAGGTTCGAATCTTGGTTGGGTAAACTGGGGGTGGGGGTTTTCTAAACTGTTTTCCACTCTCCACGCAAATGTGAGTTCACTTCCTCTAAATTCAACCTTCGCTTTGATATCTTCAATACAAAGCTCTATTTGTTAATTCATCACTGAAAGGGTAGACCCACATTTCACTAACTATACCTTTTCCGATCATGCCGACAATCAAACCCGGAAACCTTAACTCGGTAGACAGACATACTACCGACTGAGCTAAGATGTCGGATCCAACAAGTGAACTAAACAACTTGGTTCATATAGTGTGTGATGATGTGTGTTACATAGGACACGGAGCTGATCGAGCTGCGCCAGACGATAGAACTGCTGAGGAAACAGAGCGTGGAAGCAGGGCTCACATCTGCCCATATCCAGAGCATGTCCCCGTCTCTCGCTCGGAGACATACCATCAACACCGAGCCCACTTCCACTACCACCGGTACGTGCACAACTGCATGGATGGAATCTCATATGGAATAATGTGTCAAACAATTAATAAAAACAATATTCAAACTTCGATTAAACTTCACTCTGAATTGAAAAAGGTGACGCTACATGCTCCTGGGATATTAGTTTTTAGGGGTACGCGAACTCCACCTTTTTAACCTGAAGCGTGCTCAAATCGAATATCTGAAATATTCTCAAAGCCGAATCAAAGTCTGAATATTTTTTGTTGGTTGTTTTATTCTTTAAAAAATATTATTTTGTTATTTATACATCTTTATGCCCTAAAATTAGTTGGAAAATGCCTTATTGCAAACACATTTTGTAATAATTGTTTTTACTATGATAAATCCAATTATTATCACAATCTCAAACTTCAATTACTTAGGTGACCTGGCGGTCTAGGGGGTAAGGTGTCAGACTTCTGTGCTGGCGGCCGGGGTTCGATCCTCGGTCCCGGCACAGATTTATCTGATTACCAAACCCTTCCTTCACCTCTGACAAGACATCTTGTGAATGTGTGGAATACCAGGCCTCCACCGTGGTTCGGATCCCACGTTAAACCGTAGGTCTTCCATTTAATCTCACAATCACCCTACCATTACACATTAGCGTAAGTGCGTACAACCCGAACGGGTAGTAAGACGTGGTGCTAATAATAATAATAATAATAATAATAATAATAATAATAATAATAATAATAATTCAATTAAAATTTTTCCATATGCAATTTTAATTTTTAACAGCTCAAATTGGCAATTATTTACCATAAAGTGAAAGGAGATTTTTCTTATAGAGATATATTACCATAAATTTAGTAATTTATCTATCGATAACTTTACTAGCTAAGTTTCTTAATTGTCAAAGCCGTAATTTTTTTCGGAGCAAAGTTAAAGCTAATGTTTTGTTTCAAATATTAAGTCAAAGTTTCGAAGCGTCGCACATCCTTGTTAGTTCGATAAGCACCCTTCATGTTTCTCTGCATGCAGATGCGAACAACAGCAACATCTTGCGGCAGTTGTCGGCAGACTCCGTGTCGAGCATCAACTCTTTGTCGTCTATCTGCAGTCTGGCCGGCTCACCGCTCGCTCTAGACGTGCTGTGCAAGAAGAAGAAGAGGGGCTGGGTGAGTTGTTTAGTTTCAGTGAGCTCATTCACTTGTGAGTTCTTTAGTTTCAGTGAGCTCATTCACTCACTGTTTTAGTTCTCATTTTATAAATTAATCCTCGATATAACATTGTTTATAAGAATTAGGGTTACACAATAATATGTATGTAATTTTGGTAGAAGGTGCAGGCAAGGCGGATACGTGAAACGAGTTTTTCCTTACATAGATATATTGTACGGTATATTTGCGTCCATTTCCTGTGTTTCTCCCTTTTAAGGTATTTTTGATACAGCTCAGATATTGATTAATATTTTATTTGTTTTGGCCAAAAAACAAATCATTGGCCTTTTTTTTTCTCGTGTTCCCTCACTCCGACCTTAAGGAAATATTGTGTAATAGTACTCTCCTAAAGTTATCTCGTTTTAAGGGTGACCTTTCTATCAGCGCAATAAACTTATGTGTGGATATTTGCGACGGTGGGCGTGGGAAGAGGCGTCATTATCGTCTGGCCTGGTTCACTGTTGACGAGAAGGGGGATATTTGAGGAGTCGACAAAATTTCGGGTTTGAGACACAAATCCTTAAAAAAAGAAATTTCAATATTAGTTGTGTTAGAACTTTATTACTTCTTATTAGTGGTTCATTACCAATTACAATTATAGGATGAGCTTAACAACCATATCCCAGACCAGTAATTTAACACTTAAGTGAATGTATGAATGTATTACAAGAGAGAATGTTACCATTTAGTTACGATTTGTATTTTATAATATTATATTATATTTCCTCATATGCTCATAATTTTTTTCCAAGTTTCAGCACTCGAAGGTAAATTAGAGATTCTGATTTGAGATTTGGGACTCAATCCCTACTTTTTTTCCCCCCCTAATTATTTTACATCTTCTCTCCAGAAAATGTGGCTACGCTCCTTTTTACTAAATTATTCTAATTATGCATCTAACCCAAATGAGTGATAATAAAAACTAACTCGCGAGTGTTTCTGTCATTCCAGTTGCGCAGTTCCTTCAGTAAAGCGTTCTCCCGCTCGAAGAAGAACAGGAACGGTTCCGTGTCCGACGTGGAGGACTCTAGGGGGATCCACTCCGACCTGTCTGCGCCCTCCTCTCCCCTGCTCAATGCCCCGCACCAGATGAATGGGGCCCCCATCAAGGGCAGTCAGTCCTCGTCTGCGTAAGTGCATCACGCATTGTTATAGTAATATATGTATCAACACACAAGTTGCAAATTCCCGCAGTTACAGACGTTGCTAATAATAATAATAATAATAATAATGATAATGATAATGATAATGATAATGATAATGATAATGATAATGATAATGATAATAATAATAATAATAATAATAATAATAATTTTGGGTATCACAATCATCATCAACTGTCTTCAGCCTGTTGCCAGGTCAGTTTAACATGGGGCCTCCATCTTCCTTTAACCTTCCACCGTTAGCCCTTCTTTATTTGCTTCCATTCTTCTGCTCTATGCTCCTACCATCTCTTTCTTTGTCTTCTTTGCAATCTTCTTCCTACATATTGTATTTCCATCATTCATTATCTTTGGCCTGTAGGAGTGTTCCAAGTACACTTTTTCAATTTGAAGCGAACTCGAATCCAATATATGAAATATTCTCCAAAGCCAAATTGAAGCTCTGAATATTCTCTTTTAGTTGTTTTATGCTTGGAAAAAATATTATATTGTGGCTTTTTATATTACTTTGTTACGATAGTTCGAAATACGTCTATTCCATATGACGATTCAGCGGGGGGAAAAGTACACTACTATGACGACTTTCAAGGTTTGGGTCTGTATCCCCGTAGTTTTGTACTCTCAAACCCAGGTCACTACTTGATTTCTTTCCATCTACTAATGAGGTTATTTTTTTATATTATTTTAGTATAAAGATTAAAAATAGGCATGGCTTAACTATGCATCTGCTCTCAAATACTCCGTAATACAATCAGGAAATATACCATGCTTCAAACACGTGTAGCGAAAAGAAAGAAAAACGGAAACATGGCTGTCGTCTAGAAAAGATGAATTTAATTTAAAATAACTGAAAAAAAGAAACATGAAAATATTTAATTCAAAATGTGTTTTTTTTATATTAACAAAGATGGGAAAAAATCAATATTATTACAACTTTATGCACTAAAATTACTTGGAAAATGTTTAATTGTAAAATTGTTTGTAATATTTTGTTTTACGCTGACAAATCAAGTTACTATCACAAATTACAATTCAATTTATTCAGCTTTTTCTCGTATTAATATTAATTTGTAATATACAAAACATCAAAGAATGGTTATAATCACACTGATTGAACATAAGTGGAGTATTTTAGCTGTCAATATTTTGAATGGAGAAACTTCGAAGCCAGAATTTGTTTTGAAGCGAAGTCGAAGCTATATCTGTTTCAAAGTCGAAGCTATATCTGTTTCGAAGTCGAATAGAAGTTTCTAAGCTTCGCAAACCCTTAGCATCCCCACTTTCTCCATCATACAAGGTGTGTGTTTTGTGTAGAGACCTCTACGAAAAGGAACCTGACTCAAGTACGTTAATATTGTTTTGTCTTGTGTATGCAGGATTTACGAGAAGGAGCCTGCGGAGGATCTGGTGGAGGAGCTTAAGAAGCAGTTGCGGGAGAAAGACATGGTACTCACCGACATCCGACTGGAGGCTCTCAGCTCCGCACACCAGCTGGAGTCACTCAAGGAGACTGTCATCAAAATGAGGGTAAATCGCTCCCCGTTTTAAACAGGATGGCCAACAACCTGGGAATTAGGGATTTTACTCTGTCAAGGAATCTTTTCAACTTTCTGGGATGTTTACTTGTTTACTTTAAAAAAATATACAAATTTATATACAGGCGTCCAAAATTATTCTATATTCTTTGAGGATTTTATTTTTTAACATGTCTCTCATTCTTCTTCTGAAAATTTAAAAATCACATCTGTGGATATGGGAATCTGGGACCTTTGGCTTAGTACGTCAATGCTCTAACCACTGAGCTATCTAGGAACTATCCTGTGTCCAGGGTCATTCTTCACTCATAGTTTAAGGCAGAATCTGTGATGGACGTGCAGAAATCGTCGGCTACAAAGGGGTGATTTTATTAAGATCACGAGCTATCAGATAAGGCGGCCACCTTAGTCTCAGTAATTGGCTATTGCTGCCACTTGTACAATTATTATAATTGTAAAGGATTGCATATTTAAGAATCAAATAGCCAACGCTATTATTATTTTTTTATTCAGGATTTACTCGCCTCTAGATATATTCTGAAAATTGAAAAATGACACCTTGTTACGAGAATCAAACCCAGGACCTTTGGCTATCTATATACGAGTAGATCCTCGCTAAAAATAAATATAATAGTTTTGGATATCTCATTCTTAAATAGCTGTCTTGTCGAGCATACCAATGTCAACTCTCCAAGTCCACAGGTGATTTTTGTATAGTTTTTACATCCGTCTACAGTGCATGTCTAGTCAAAGTTAAGTCATGCTTACACATTTGTTTGGTTTTTGTCTACTTTGTAGGCAGAAGAAACTAAAATATAATATATCTCACAGATATTTTAAATTGTATTATATTTGAAAGAATGGACAGGAAATTAGGATAGAAACATATAAAAGGAACAGACACATGGGTTCTACAATGAAAAGAACACCACAGCTCACACTTTACACTGCTGCCATTGGACAAAGAGGTAATATCTAGAAAGTTGTGTTGCGCGTTTAACACTCCCTCCTGATGAGTTTTTGATTAAATGAAACCTGGATTGGGCGGTTACAATCGATTTTGTTCAAGACATCTCTACGTTTTATAAGTTTGTATCCCGCTTTCCTGTACATTCTTCCAAATGTAGCTGTCCCTTTGCTCCCTATTTCCCCTCCTCCCACAAGAAATGGTAGCAAGGTGCAGTCTCATTGGTTGTCCGGACAGACAGTTTGAGCAGCGGTCCATTTTCCGACCACCCGGGAGGCTAGAAAACGTAACTTGTTTTAGTGCTCCCTACAGAACGAGATGCTGAACCTGAAACAGGACAACGAGAGGTTGCAGAGGATAGTGACGAGCAAGTCGTTGACCTCGTCACAGAGCTCTCTGCCAATCACTGACAGTCTGGAGCGCCGGTTCAGCATGACCGAGACTTCCGCCCTGCCCATGACAGGTCGGTCCTTGTGTTTGTTCTCAGACAGGGCTCATTACCGTTATTAGAGTTTAACGTGGGATCCGAACCACGGTGGAGGCCTGGCATTCCACACATTCACAAGTTGTGATTAATACACGTCTTGTCAGAGGTGAAGTAAGGAAGG
>CABFOV010001807.1:52982-76668 GCA_902141375.1 Timema poppense | reverse complement strand
TAATTCGAATCTTGGGTAAAAGGGTTGAAGATAAAAGTGGGGATGAGCCCCTTGAATCCTTAAGAGAATTCGAGAAACTTTCAGATTTATGACTCTTAATCCCCCCCTCACCCAAGTGAAATTGCTTATTGGGGGCTCAGAACCAATTATAATTATAGCATGAACTCAACAACCAGACCCCAAACCAGTAATTCAACACTTTACTCAATGTAAAAATGTTATAATGAATGAATTATAAGAAAGAATGTTAATATTTAGTTTCTATTTTTATTCTCTATTATTATATATCTCCTTTTTTTTTCAAAATTGCGATTCTGACTTTGATTTGGGATTCAGGATTGAAGGTAAATTGGGGATTCAGATTGGAATCTCGGATTTGTAGGATAGTTGATTCAACCCAATAGTTTTATTATACAATCAACTAAAATTGCCATGAGATTGCCTCGTCACTGACCTGACCGACCGTTCGACCATCGAACCAGGTGATCTCAGGCTAGGCAGAGGATCGTGTCTCTCTTTCTCTCTTTCTCTCTTACAGTTGATTCAGAGATAGTGCGTGTGTTCCAGATCCGGACGGCAAGAGGGTCTCGGTGTGTGTCCTGGTGGGGTCTCACGGTAGTTACAACAGGTACATGGAGGAGACCCCGGGTAGCGAGTGTGTGATAGCCAACCTCTCGCTCGGCTCCAACACCAAGTGGGACCTGCTCGATTGTTTGGTGCGGCGACTTTTCAAGGTGTGGCGTGATTCGTTTACAAAGTTGGAGTTGGAGGGTCGACTTCCTGTCGTTTTGTTATTTATTATATATATATATATAGCACCACGTCTTACTACCTGTTCAGGTTATACACATAGGTACTAATTACACTAATTAATTAGGGGTGGGTAAGATTGGATTTAAAGGAAGTGCATTCGTATTTGTATGGGAGGAGGGTGGAAAACCATTTTAGAAAAAACTCCATCAGTACACTCGATTGAGATTCGAACCTCAATCTCCCTGTCATTGACAGTCTATTGTGATGTGACGCCTTAGACAATTTGGCCACTGAAACAGGCCATTAAGATGTAAATTAATCCTCTGGGATTTCTATGTTTTTTTATCATTTTTTGTATCGTAATACTCAAATTTACTCATGGACTCGTAGCCCCAAAGGGCCCACCCTTTGAATGGATCATTCTGTCAGAGTTCTAGGTCACAATGTTGGACTTGTGTTTCCCAGGAACATGTCCTGCGTGTCGACCCGGTGTCGAACCTGGGCCTGAACGCCGAGAGCATCTGGAGCTACCACGTGGGGGAGGTGGTGCGGTACCGGGACAGCCAAGTGCCTGAACTCTTCCCGTACGGGTACTTTGTGGGAGAGACCAGCAACGTTTACATCACCCTTAAGGGGGCCCTCCACGGGGGCAGCGTGGATGCGCTCGCCTTCGAGACGCTTATACCCAAGTCCATAGTACAAAGGTAGGAGTGGAGTGCTCTCCGTCTCATAGTATTGTCTCAATACACTGCGCCCTCCTCCGACTATCGAAAACTTAAATTGTGGCGTAATAAGGTTAATATTGAAACACAATTGAGTAGGGTCTCCAAAGCTTCAACAATTTTGGTATCTATTTAAATTTTAAATTATTTAAAAAGTACCATATCTATATTTTAATTACATACTACAAAAAATGATATCGTAAATAAAAATCATCAGCTTTTTCCCCCGCCTGTGGATAGGTCAGTTTAGTAAAATGCCTCCATCTTCTTCTATCCTTCCACCATTCTTCCTCCTGCTTTCTCATTCTATCACTTTCACACTTGTTGCTATCGGTTCTTCACACCTTTTCCTTGGTCTTCCCTACATACTTCATATACATTAATATTCTTGGAATCCTCTCCCCTTCCATCCTCCCATCTCTTCCTAGCTTCCTCTACTATCTCGTTCACCCCAACTCTAGACCTTACATCTTCATTCCTAATCCTATTTCTCCTGGCGACAGCTAGCGTGCTCCTCAAAAACTTCACTCCCGCAGCCTTTTGGTATTTTCCCCTTTTCCATCCACAATATAAAAAAAAGGTATGTATCCTCAAATTGTTCGTCCTTCTTAATCCATTCTTGAAACCCCTACATATATCTCCCTCTCTAAGGCTCCTCGCACTTTGCTCATTATTCAAGTGCGCACTTTGTGGGTAGATAACAAGGGATCGTGTTTCTACAGGTACATCTCGCTACTGACAGAGCATCGTCGGATCATATTGTGCGGCCCCAGCGGCACGGGCAAGTCCTACCTGGCCAACAAGCTGGCCGAGTTCCTGGTCCTGAGGGACGGAAAGGAGTCGGCCGCGGAATCCATCGCCACTTTCAAGTGAGTTCTAGAGCCAGAGCTACTGGTTTCCCGAGCCTCTTGAGGAGTGATTTGCTGCAATCCGTCAGACGCGAATTAGAGCCGCGCGCTTCAGATTTGTGCGGCTTACACGAATATAGATGTTTTCTTACAGAGCGACTGACACGTTTGAAATACCATAAAATATCTCAGACGAGATAGTTTTTGTTTGCCATGGTTATTAATTAAATATAATACAATTACCTCATAAAGTAAAAGGAGGGTTTTCCTATAGAGACTTATTATATATTCGCATCCAATGTCCTTGTCCTGTGTTTGTCCTTTATGTTATACATTTTACAAGTTCCTTTCTGTGTGTCCTATTATTCTTACATTTTTACATTTTCTCCCTTTTGTGATTTTGGTTTCCTCTTTTAGTAATTTGCGTTCCGCGTTTCACACTCCTTCCTGATGAGTTCCGATAGAATGAAACCTAGGTTGGGGAATTGGGCGGTGATGATCAATCATTAGTTATTAGTATTAGTAGAATTGAACTGACAGTTTTAACTTAGCCTTGTGCTGTTCGCAAAAACAATTGTTGAAAAGAGCAATGAAAAACTGTTTTTAAGTTAACTTTTAATTCGTGGAATGGCTACCAAAACGACATAGTTTAAAAATACAAGGAGTACATCACGTCTGACGTGCACGGCTCTAATTCACATCTGACGCATTGTAGTGAATAACGCCTTTACAGGTTTTCAAATTTTAGTTTTAATAAACTTCATAAAATACAACTACTTTTTTTTCACTTTAATGTGATGGTATTTGAATTTAGAGGATGTGTATCTGAATTTGTGTGGGGAGATAGAAGAAAACCCTTTAGTAAACCTTAACCTCATATAGTTTTATAAATAGTCACAATACAATATTCTTTCAACTAGAGTTGGGTCAAATCCACTATTTCAGGACTCTGAATCTTCATTTAATTTCCAAATTCCAAATATCGAATCTTGGAAAGTTATGAACCTCAAATATAACATAAATATAACAGAACAATCGAAAATAAAAGTAGTAACTGAATGTTAAAAGATAAATGTTATAATTCATTCACTCAGTTAAGTGTTAAATTACTGGTCTTGGCTGTGGTTGTTGATATCATCCTTTGATTATGTTAGGACATAACTACCAATAAGCAGTATTAGAGTTTTAAATAGTAATAGTAATAATAATAATATTACTACTCGTCCAGGTTATACGCTTTAAGTACTAATTACGCTAATGGATTAGGAATTGGGAAGGTCGAATTAGAGGAAGTGAACCCGCATTTGCGTCGAGGGAGAGTGGAAAACCATTTAGAAAAGAGAGAAAAAAACAGTTCACTTGACCGAAATTCGAACTTCGATCTCCTTGTCCTCGGCAGTTGAGCTCAACATGACAAGTTTGTTAGCCAACTACGCCACCGAGGTGGGTTTAGATCTTTGAAACAAAATTAAATTGATAAAAAAATTATTTTAAGGAATATTTTCCTGAATTCTCAAATCTTGAATATCCTTAAGGATTCTAGGGTCCATACAAACTTAACACAGCCTTAAAGTTGGTCTACAGTTGATGTTGCTTTCGAGAGTATTGAACCCTGGCCGGTTTCTGACTCAAGTGTTGGCTCTGTCCCTCTCCCCCAGCGTGGACCACAAGAGCAGCAAAGAACTGCGTCAGTATCTCAGCAACGTAGCGGAGCAGTGCGAGAGCTCGGCCTCTGACCTGCCCTCTGTCATCATCCTGGACAACCTGCACCAGGCCGCTTCCCTGGGCGAGGTCTTCAACGGCTTCCTCAACGCCAAGTACGCCAAGTGCCCTTACATCATCGGCACGATGAACCAAGCCACGTGCTCGACTACCAACCTGCAGCTTCACCACAACTTCAGGTGGGGACGAGTTTGGGATTAAATGGATCCGATCGAATCTTTATTTTACATTCTGAGTTCGAATCTTGATGTTCGAGGTGAAAGGAATATAACAGAATAATAGAAAATAGACATATTAGTTAAATGTTATTATTTGAAAAGTTGGATCAAATCTCTAATTTGCGAATTCGAATCTTCAATTTACCTCTGAATCTTGAATCCAAATCGTGGCAAAAATTATAAACCTAAGAGGAAATATAAAAATAATATAGTAACTTAATATAAAATACAAATAGTAACTAAATATTAACATTCTTTCTTATAATCCATTCGATATAACATTCATACATTCGATTGAGTGTAAAATTACTGATCTGGGGTTTGGTTGTTAAGCCTGTCTTATAATTATTATGTTAGGGATTAACAACCAACAAGCATTTTTAGAGGCCTAAAACCAGTTCCAGTTCAACATTTTGAATATATATATATTATGTATTGTCGGTGCTGTGCAGGTGGGTCCTGTGCGCCAATCACATGGAGCCAGTGAAGGGCTTCCTGGGCCGATTCCTGCGCCGCCGGTTGTTGGAAGGCGAGGTGCAGACAGGGGTGCGCAACACTGACATGTCTCGCATCTTGGACTGGATCCCGCGGGTCTGGCAGCACCTCAACAAGTTCCTCGAGACGCACAGTTCTTCCGACGTCACCATAGGTGGGGCATGATGGATAATCTCAGATTTATCATCATCATCATGCTTAGTTTTCTGGTCTGTCTCGGACATAAATTTCTCCCTCCATTTACCTCAGTTCACCCACCACTTTTCTTCCTCCGTATCGGCCCAATCCACTCCTCTTCACTCTCCCTTTATCCACCTTTGTCTTCCTCTTGGCGGCCTTCATTTCAAACACACTCCTTGGAATCATCCCTGCTTCCATCCTCTTAATCTCAGATTACCCCCATTTATTTATTGGCCGGCACTTTGTCCGGGGGCGACCTTATAAAGTATGAACTGTTTGTTCTATCCATTGTGACGGCCATCTTGTTTTTGTCCTTTGCGCAAGACCCCTACTTTTCCGAGGTGGTAGCACAGTTTCCTCCCCGTGCGACAACTAAACTAACCGCTTGTTTCCGCAGGCCCCCGGCTGTTTCTGCCTTGCCCGGGGGACCCCGACGGCTCGCAGGTGTGGTTCACGGACCTGTGGAATTACTCGGTGGTGCCGTACCTCTTGGAGGCGGTGAGGGAGGGGCTGCAGCTTTACGGGCGCAGGGCTTCATGGGAGGACCCCACGCACTTCATCTGCCAGACGTACCCCTGGACCAATGACGCGGTGCAGGGCGGTCAGGAGGCGCTGCTCCGGTGAGTTCCCCCTGATTCCTATATAACGCCCTCAGTACTCCATATCATCGACATTCCAGGCTATTGTGGGAGCGACGCTCTTTAGATCCTTCAATTATGATTTAAGTGTAAAAAAGGGGTGCAATTTCACATTTCTTTTCTTTTTTCTCCTTTACCTCCATTAATGTTTCAAGCCTATGGTCACTTTTTTCATGCAAGCCATATATTTTCCACTGCCAGCTTGCTAGGCTTGTCATAGCTTCATATGACTTAAGACTAGGACAAGCACAACATCAAGTATCCGTTAATTCATCACTGTGGAAGAGTAAGCCCAAATTTCATCATTGATAAATGTCCGTCTATGCCAGGAATAAAACCTGGGACTCCTAGCTCAGTATACAGACATGCTATCAACTAATCTAGGGTGTTGGATAATAGACCAGGCCAAGAATCTTAAATCTATCGAATAATTGACAAGTCTAGAGTTCATTCTCAAGTTCTAACTAAAGTTAAAGATTACTGTATGGTTTATATTTACATTAACAAAACAGGCCAATAATGTAAGTACAGTTTGTAATATTTCTATTTCCGCCATTGTGGAAATATGAGTTTCCCAGTTTTCAGATAATAGGCTCCCCAGTGAAAACCAAACTGTATTTGTTGTGGCTTAGTAAATATTGCCCCAAGACCCATAAGAATGTGTTCCAAAATAACGCCCGACACCTTTGCTCAGTCATTCATTGTCACTTTTCTGTCTACTGAGCTAAGGGTCCCGGATTCTATCCCCTGAATGGTCGGAAACTGTTATCGTTGGTGAATTGTGAGTTTCTCCTTCCACAGCGATAAAGCAACAGCCGGGGGTAAAGATGTTGTGTTTGTTATAGTTCTAAGTTAAATGATAAGTGTTTTAATATATCCAATTTATAAATTAGGCTACATGAACTCATATTTGTGTGTCTAGTCTGCGGCCGGAAGATGTCGGCTACGACCTGCAGCAATGCGGCGGTAGCAGCATTCAGACAGCGAGTTCGGCCCACAGCGATACGGACGCTGACCCTCTGGTAACCTAACACTAGCGTCGAGACGAGTTGATCGTTTGAAGAAATTCCTCCATTTAACTCTATAAAGGAAACCTTTTTTTCCTTATAAAGATATATATTTGCATTCAATGTCCATTTCCTGTGTTTGTCCCTTATGTTATTGCTTTTACATGTCCTTATCTAAGTGTTAAATGTTTCCCGCTCCCCTCTGATGAGTTCCGATAAAATTAAACCTAGGTCGGGGAGATTGGGCGGTGACGATTGATTTTCTTTGAGAGGCGGCCATTACCTCTTTGTTCATATATCCACCTCTCCTTGTACCTTCATCCAAATATAACACAATTATGTAATTCTTAATGCGAAAAGAGGTTTTTCTTATAGATATATTATAAATATCCGCATCCATTTTTAACTTTTAACGATTGGTAAACCTTGATAATCTCTTATTTGTTACGGTGGTGAATGTTTCTAGTTGAACATGCTGATGCGGCTTCAGGAGGCTGCCAACTACTCCAGCCCTCATAGCAACGACTCGGACTCGCTCAGTCTAGACTCCGGGAGTGTCCACTCGGAGGAGAAGTCCAGCTCTCGGGTGGAGTCTGCCCTGTGATCGTCGGCGCTCGTTTCCTGATACTCTCTTTCTTTCTTTCTTTCTTTCTTTCTTTCTTTCTTTCTTCAGTCATTTCTAAAAGTGTTAGTTTTCTCTCCAAAACACGATAATCTCAATAGTTTGCATTTAATGAACGTAATTCTATCTACAACAGTCAATTTTCATACGGAAAAACTTAAAAAATAGTCAATATTTTTTTTTTTCAAACAACATTGATAACACCTTACTATATAATTTTCTTTACCCTTTACAAATCTCTTATTTATCCTTTTGTGTTTTTTTTTATTAAAGTTCCTCTTTTTGAAGTTGGGTTCCACATTCCTCATTTCCTACTGATGTGTTCCGATATAATGAAACCTAGGTTGCAGGATTGGGTGGTAACGGTCGAGATTCTTCAAGAGAGAACCATTACCTCCTTGTCCATTGGCAGCAGTGTAAAGATGTGAGCTGTGTTCTTCTTTTCATTGTAACAGCCATTTTGTGTTTGTCCCCATTTTATATGTTTCTATTCACTTTTCCTAGACCTTCTTCCAAATATAATATTATTACCTCATAAAGCGAAAAGAGGTTTTTTATTTCTAAATAAATACTATATTATTATTACTATTATTATATGAATATCAATAATATATAACAAAAGTGACATCTGCGGGTCACATGACTTGACGTATCAAAGTAAATCTAGTAACTTTTTTAACAGTTGGAAAAAGTTTTTCATATGAAAATTGGACTGTAGTTTGTATATTGCCAGAACTGATTATATGTGACTCATCTATTAAGCTTATGAGCATATGAGAGGGTAAATAAAAGGAACTCCACTGGTACTCGCCTGGAAAGAGTAAGTAAAAAAAACTCACCCTGCTGTATCATTAAAGTTTTCTCAATCTCTCATCCCATTGAACCACTTATCGGATAAATTTTTTTAAGTTTCCCGCACTTTTTATCTTCTGAGCCCAGTCTACATACTTCATATCTGTCTAGTCCTTAGTTCACACCCGTTAACTTTCTTAGGACTTACGTAAACAAATGGATTAAGGCATTTGTCGAAATGAAACCACCAATGTCTTGGAAGAAGTCTATCGCTATTTTATTAATGTTTCTTAGTTTCATTTAGTTCCCAATAATTTTTAGAGGTGTGTAAATACTCAATATTTGAGTTTGAGTTCTAGTAGTTAATTTGAGCACAATTTTTTTTAGTAAACACTAAAATTTGTAACACTTGGACTTTCAATTTTATCTTTAAAAAAAATGCACTGTTTATTTCATCTGACTAAATTATAAGATATCCTTTCGTAGCAAATGAAGTCTCTGATTATTTCCTTTTGATGTGATTTATAAAAATATAGCTTCTAAAATTACCGATATCTTAAAATATATATGTTTGTGTTAACGGTTTATGGATAGACCTATTTAAAAACATAATTAACTTTAAATACTTCCGGTACAAATATTGCTCTTTTTTTACTAGAACTCGTAAAAAAACACTGTTCATTCAAACTTAATTTGAAGGATAAAATTCTGTTTTGCACACCCATTTAAAATCCAAGGCAGTCTTTTTTTTTACATCCAATAATGTTTCCAACCTGTGGTCGGTTTTTTATTCAAGCCATATATTTTCCCACCACCGGTTTTCTAGGACTTTTCTAGCTTCTTATGGCAGTCACTTGCCGGTTTAAATACACATCACATTTAGAGCTCGCACTTTAAAGTGTAAAATACATGTTTGGGAATTCCTTCAACTGATTGTGTCAGATTTTTTCTGCTCTCGTTTATTTATTTAAAAAAAAGGATACAAGATACGTCTAATAGAGATTGTGTTGTTACAATATGGCCATAAGGTTTATAAACCCCCAGCAATTAATACGAATTGAGCAGCTCCGTAATTGACCAAGCCATAATTTGTTTTATTTTATCAGAATTGGGTCGAATCCGAATCTCCAATTTAACTTAGAATCTGAATCTACGGATAAATGGACGTAAGAGGAAATTCAAATACAATAGAATTATAGAAAACATAAATGTAACTAAATGTTAACATTCTTTCTTATACTCTCGTTACAACATTAACACATCCAATAAAGTGATAAATTACTGGTCTGGAGCCAGGCTGTTGAATTAATGTTATAATTATAACTGCTTTTGGACCTCCAATAAGCATTATTAAAGCTCCAAAATTAATTTCACTTGAAAATTTTGAACTTTTTTTTTTTAAAAGAATTTCATTCTTGAATTCAAAATTTTCTCGAATTTTGAGTATCCTTAAGGATTCAAGGACCCATAGCTAATAAATACAAAAACAGGGTGAGTCAGGAGTAGAGGAAATATGAGTTTATCTTTCTTAAACCTTTTCCCATACATAACAAAGTGTACCTCATAAAGCAAAAAGAGGTTATCCTTAACTGAAATAAACGCAAGCTGACTTTCATAACATAAGTTTCTTCCACATACTGTATTGGCCCGCAGATATAGCACAGCATTGCACATAATATTATACCCCACCTAATATTTTGAAGGTCTCAAAAGGATAAAGGATAGAAATACTCCCTTTCTCACTGTTTTGACCTTGAGTTAATTATTAGGCTAGCACAAGAGCGATAATTCAGTTTAAGTATCCTACAAAGTAGAACTCTGTAGGAATCTAATGGTTTTTCCCTTCAGCGGAAAATACTAACCTGCCTATATAATACGAATACAGTTTTCAGAAGGACATTTTTAGGAGAAAAACGTCTTACTATATTTGGGGCCAATGCGGTATATAGTTAGTTATACCTTAAAGTAGAAGTTTTCCTCTAATATTTATTAATTTGTCTTGAAATATAGAAGATAGTTTAATAAACGAGTTTTTTGTTTCTAATTTGTTAACCAGCCTGTAAAGACTGGTAGACATTGTAGTCCATACTATGTCAATCGACCAGATGCCTCTTAAGACATAAACAATAATATTTTATAAACTGTAACAGTATTGATTTAAAAAAATTTATATATACTTGTCATTAGGTTAGTGAAAAGCAAAGAAAAAGATATTAAAATATCCAGAAACCAGATATTAAAAAAAATTATACGGTTCTAATAACAAATGTACAAAATGAAAACTAATTTTGGTTAATTTTTTTTATTGTGTGCTTGTTTTTATAAAAACTTTTTGTATGCTTGTGGGTGTCATAAATATTTTGGCAATCTTTTTTAATACCAACGGTTTTTTGACTAACTTTCCGATTTATTTACAAACTACTCATCTTAGAAGAATGAATGTTAATCTCAACTTTTAAAGAATCTCAACTCGAAGCTTATAAAAAAAAAGTTAGTGATTGTGACGATGTTTTTATTTTTACAGAATTGAATGTCTGGGGTTTGGATATAACTTTTAAAGAAAAGAAAACATGTATAAAGACTTGTAGATTTCATATGTCATATTAATATAGAGCTACTATTTTAAAGAAAAATATTTGTTTGTTTATGATGTAGCACATTTAATTGCTATGGTAAAAAAGGTCAGAACACACTTGTAATTTTTTAGTTTTTCTGTGACATATTTTTTTGTCTCCATTTTAATATAATTGTGTGCTTTAAATAAATACACACAGTCAAACACCCCCCACCGTGGCCCCGCCCGCCATCTTTGCAAAATTAATCAATTGGATTAGATCGTGTTTGCTTAAAAATTACTTCGAGAAATAAAACCTATTAATAAAAGATTTTTTTTATATACATATAAGTCTTCCCTCAAGGAATTGTCCTTTAAATATAGCTAATAATAATAGATTATTTTTACTTATTCTCTATAATTCTCTATAATGTTTATTTAAGAAAATATAACAGGGGCTTTCGTTTATATTAATTATCTAATTGTATTGAAATTATTTTGAAATAGTTTATAAAAACTGGCAGTGGACATTAATGGAATATAACACTTTATTGAATATGTTTAAGTATATCATTCCAGTGATATTTGGTATCGAATAAATTATCTCAAACTTTATTAAAATGGTCTGTTAAATTTAAAAATGACACCTGGACATGGGGATTGAACCCGTGATCTTGTGCGGACTCGTGTGTCATGTCCAGACTATCATTTTTCAACCCTTAACATCATCAAAACTGCCATTTATTGAAGCCATCTTGTTAAGAAGCTGGAATTTCGAAGCCTCATAATTATTTTACTAGATTAGTTAATTAATTCCATTATTCTAGAAGTTATTCTGACCTTTTAATGACTAACATATTATGTAAGCTCCAATATAGACTATATTTAAAAAAATGTGAATGGATGTTTTTTACTTTTTATAGCGTTTTTTTTATTTAATTTTAATATTTATGATATTTATTTACACTACTAAAAATTAAGTATTTTTTTTTGTATTGCTCCATAACTTAATGGCGACATGTACGAATTTATTGATCTAACTTTATAAAATAAAACAACTTTTTTTCTTAAAGCTTCTTTGATTGTTGACACCCACCGCCCTCCATGTCTGTATGATATATTCAGTTGAAGCTTTAAAGGGAAGCAGTTCGAGTTAATTTAAATAAATACAATACTAGCTTCTACATCTTGCTAGTATTGTAGAGACATCCATACCGAGCCATGGAGATGGAAGGGAAGTCTTTTTGAGCAGTGGTCTCCAAACTTTTTTAATCATGTACACCTAAGACAAAAAAAAGTTAATAGTGCATATCGCAAAAAAATATTAGCTTCCCTCCCCCCTAATATATATGTCGGGTTGGCAGCCTTAAATAAAATAAATATTTACATCAGTTTCGAGCTTGTAAAACTAGTATTTATTTAATTTAAGGCTTGCCAACCCATGATATCTTTACATCTATTTACAGGGTCTTCACAATAAGACACAACACTTAGAATTGTAAATTTATCGTACCATAACACTTAGATTAATAATACATGTAAATGCAGAATGGTGTGGCGTTAGACCGCCTAACAAGCTCGCCGATGTGCGGAAGACCAATTTTTGTCCGAGTGATCCAATGCTCATTGCCGGGCACAGTCCATGGTTAGTTACAAATACTTGCTGTCTTCCTCTTCTAAGAGTGTGCGATAGTGTTGCCGCTATCAATTCCTTGTCTATTTAATGTTCATGATAGTTTGAATTAAAGATAAAAGCTAATTTTTGTTAATCTGTAATTAATTTTCTTATTTTTTCTCTCACTTTATGTACAACAAAGTACCCAAATTTGGAGACCCTAGTTTAGAGGAAACAGTTGTCGCACTCCTGAAAATGAAATCTTGGTGTCTGGAAAAACATGAGGAATTTACCAAAATATGAAGAAACGTGAGTTTGTAACATTGGAATGTAATAAAAACCAAACTGATAAAGTAACAACTGTATTTAATTTTTGCGTCAAACTCAAAACATCCGGTTCTAAAGCCACAAGACAACTTTACACAAACCCATTTTGTAAAAAAAAAAACTAAATTGTATTCCTATCCCATTGTGAATTATCTATTTGCAAAATGAAATTTTCTTCTAGAAAAACTAAAATACAGAGAATTTTATGGATTAAAAATATAGTGGCAATCCTGGAGATTTTTTTTTTCCACACCATTGAGGGCAGTAGCTTATGAGCTCTAATGTGAAGTCCTCTAACAAAAGTTTAATTATTTTGATTAAAAGAAACAATGAAAGTGGAGTTCATGGAAATGAAGTAGTAAGGAGCATATTAGCTGTCACGAGGATAAACAAGATTTGGAATGAAGTTATTTGGGGTATAGGGAATACATGAGATACTAGAGGAACCAAGGCTGAGATGGAAAGAGCAGATAACAGAAAGTATGTAAGGAGAATAGGTATACTATAAAGTGCACATTTCATAAGAAGATCGATCTACATTCTCAAAACTATATATTAAACTGTCTTGTGAATTTTCTTTTAGAACCATTTCCTGATGAGTTGGCCTATTACCTTCTAGATATGTTCTGATGCAAGGAAGACATAGTGATTATTTAATGAAGGGGTAAAATGTGCAAAATACACAAGTTAAGTAAAACGATTTAATATTTCTATACTGTACATCAAATGCAGCTTCAGTGAAAATTTTTAAAAAATGTTAATTTCTTTTTAGCCTCTGTATCTAGCATAAGATTTAACATAAACATATTTGTTTTTTAGTGTACATTTCTCTGATAACAAGGTAGCTGGTCCTTCCTTATCCGTAAACTTTATTCTGATACTCTCCTATCTTTTAATATTGCTACCCATTCTTTCTTCAGTACCTATACTGGCGGGGTGTTTTTATCTCTGCCATTCCTTATTTTATTTAAATGCGCATGCACATATTTACTCGACTGTGATTGGTAGTCCGTAGAAAGTTAAGTTGGGCAACTTCTGCGGAGTAAGGACTTAAGGATAAGGACTCTGTGGCCAGTGGTTTCTTACGGACCCGCGGATACGCAGTCAATGTTAGGGCCTTTAATTATTTTATTTTAAATTTTTCAAGTGAGACACAGCTTCCTTACCTAGTATTACCACCGATAATAATTTCACCCAGTCCTGATTTTTCCTCATGAACAAAAGAGGACTAGAATATACCTTGAAAATAAGAAGGTTTAGTTTGTGTGGTTTGAATTAGTAACTTCTCTTCATCTAGCTTATCTGAGAAAACTAATAAAGATCTGATATTGTGACGCAACTATTTATATTCAAGTTTTGTTTCTGCGCAAGGAGATAAGATATTTTTAGTATCTTAACCATATAAATTACATTAAAAGCTTATATTAATATTAGTAAAAAAAATGGTAAAGTTAAACTGTATCTATAATGGAATGTCTGAAGTGACATCACATCTTCTCACAATAAAATCAGTATTATATATTTAGTCTAAGTTTTTTTTATCACCACGTCCTACTACCTGTTCAGTTTATAAGCATGTTCTACGTCAATGTACTGTTTAAAGGCATACTCATTTTCCTATGCGTGGCTTTGATTCGCTGTCGTAAGTAGACCTAGCTTGGATTATCATTGCTAGCGCTCTTATTTTTTGGTGGTTAACTATTGAAATACTAATCTCGTGGCAAAAAGGTTATATGACCTAAAGCAGTGGTTCCACGTAGGCTCACGTCTTAAACAATACAGAACAACATGATATTTGTTTCAAGCAAGCCAACCTATTGAAGGAATTTTTTATGAAGAAATATAATTAATTCATATATTGTTATGACATTATACATGATTACAAATTATCTCCATAAAATTTTGAATACATTTACTCTAACATTAAAATATATAATGTAAAATGAATTAGGTTTAAATCAAAACATAAATTATAAAAAATAATATTTTTTAGTTGGTTTACATGAATTTGCCAACGTGCTTGGTTCGGTCATTGGTATTATTTTGACAGCTTGACACTATTGGTAAAAATATTGTCAGATTTCGTAAAATAATCTATACTGTTTGGTTTATAAAAATTTTTTCAATTTCTTTACATTTACAATCATCGCATTAAAATGTCTGGACAGTGGGAAGTCGTAGTTAAAAACAAGCAGAAACAAAGTGGGCAAGTTAAAAAATTAACAAAAACCGAGAGAAAAAGATTTGTCGAGAATGCCCCTAAAGTCGAAGATATACGTAAGTTTTTATATTTTAACTTTTTGATATATGTTCGTATGCATATTTGTGAATACCTGTTTCGGTTCCTTAGTTTCCCTAAAAACTACTTTCACCTCATTATCCAAAGTTCACTATGTAGGCAACCTTTTAATATCATATGGTAATCATTTTATATTTTTTCTAAATTAATACATCTATTACACGTATTCAAACCAACATTTGACAGATGCTTTTTCTAAACAATGATAAATCATTCGTATATTTCTCCTTGTAAGTAGTAATTTTATGACCCAATATGTAAGGTATGGTTAAAAGGATATTATACTACATGTAAGGTTATTAGACTGAGGCGTAAAAATAAGCACAACGCAGTGCTAAACAAATTTAAAGTATTTGTTTATGACTAAGGGACCTGATCACTAATGTGGCCAAATGATGCACTGTGTTTTAATTGTAGACTTTTAGAAAATACATTTTCTTCGGCCATCTTTTCTTTTTAGCACCACGTCTTACCACCAGTTCGGATTATACGCCTATATACTAATTACACTCAAACATTAAGGATTAGGAAGGTTTAATTTAGAAGAAAGGCACCCAAATTCGCACGTAGGGATGGTAGAAAACCACCCACAGTACACCCGACCGGGATCGAACCCCCAATCTCCCAGTCTTCGGCAGTTTAGTCCAACACAAGTGTAGCACATTAGACTATGCAGCCACCGAAGTGTGTGTCGACATCGTTAACACTGTAGGCCTACTTAATTATTAGTGACCACCTCTCCTGTCTATTGGTCAAGAGTTTCTGGCTATAGATTCAGAGGTCCCCCGGTTCGATTCCTGTGGCTTCCAGAATTTTTCTGTGAAGCAGTTGGTGTCTGAAACGGGGTCAACTCTGCCTCGTCAGGACAAATGAGGTGCTACCTGAATGGAAAGAATTAACGGCTCCGGTCTATAAAACCGAGAATAGTAGTCTCAAGGTTTGTTGTGCTGATCACATGACACCCTCTCTCAATAAACGTTGGCACTATTTTTTGCAAAGAGATGGCCGCCACTCGGTTGGTATAGCTCCATTGCAGGCTGATGCCATTGAGCTTATTAGTATTATTTTATGGTAATTAATAATATTGGGAACAATAAGAACTCAGGGCGGGAGTCCTTAATATTCTTACAGGAATGTCTCATGGCCTTAATGATAGATTTAATATCTTTATACACACAATAACAAAATCAAATTTACATTGATATCAAAATTAATATTATAAAATAATTCTATACAGGCCTCGTTTGGAAAAATAATCCCAAAACTTTCATATATCTATCAAAAGTCACAGCTGCGCATCACATGACTTGACTTATGGATATATTAAAGTGATTTTAGTAGCGTTTGTAACCATCAAATACTGTCCTTACTATAAACCCCCCATAGTTGTAGGCATCTTTTACTTGTTTTCTAGCTTTAATTACCTGCCTCGGTGTTGTAGTTGGCTAACGCACTTGTCGTGTTGAGCTCGACTGCTGAGGACGGGGAGAGATCGAGGTTCGAATCGGGTGAACTGGGGGTGGTTTTTCCTAAATGGTTTTCCACTCTGCCTCCACGCAAATGCGGGTTCACTTCCTCTAATACAACCTTCCCAATTCCTAATCCATTAGAGTAATTAGTACTTAAAGCGTACAACCCGAACGGGTAGTAAGACGCGGTGCTAAATATGTATATATATTTTTTCTAGCTTTAATTAAAATCATTTGCCTTCTTGGGAAGGGGGGGGGGGTAAGTAATAATATCACTCATCTCACCTAGATATCAGTCCTGATTTCCAAACTCTCTGGGCTGTGACACATATCTCTTACCTCTCGTCGGACTCTTGGAAAGTTTTATTGGTTTGTAATAAAATGTATTTTATTTCCAGTTCCGTTGGCCCAAGTCAGATCTTTGTACACCACCTTGGACAATAACAAAGAAAACCGCAAGCCTCCGCCGAAAGCTACCGCCAAAGAGAATGAACCCAAGAAAGCCCCGAAGAAACAGCCCGAGAAGAAGGAGGTTAAAGAGAAATCACCGATTCCTAAAACTTTGGAGTTGGCTGCGTCACAGGTAGTTTTGACAACAGTCTCCTATACAACGTGAGAAGCAACATTTTGTTGTTGTTTGTTTCGTTTTGTAAACCCAAGTAACATCAAGGTTAGGTTACCATTCATAATTAATAAATAGCCGATGTGGTGGTCGAATGTTCTAAGGAGTCACTCTTGCAATGGACCGGACTGCCGATAATAGAGAGATGGAGGTTCAAATCCTTGTTCGCTATAATGAAAGTGTTTTACTTAAATTATTGTCTACTTTCCCTCCATGCAAATGTGTGTACATTTCTTCTACATTCTTCATCCCCAACACATAAGTTTAAAAAAAAAAACTGTCTTACTACCCATTCAGGTTATATGCTATTCACATGATTAGTAGTAGATATGCGCATAACCCGTTTGGTTAGTAAAATGTGGCTATTTTTTTTCCTTTTAAAAGTAAAGAGGACTAAGGTTCATTTAGTGTAATTTTGGGAAATTTGCAGTTATACCAACTTCTTCTATTTATTGTGAATATATTTACTAAGGATAAAATGATAGCATCTTTAAGGATATTCGAGATTCCCGAATTTGAGATTTGAAAGAGTTAAAAAAAGTTTTAAACTTTATTCGTATTTTATTTTAAAGCTCTAATATCGCTTATTACTGGTTTAGAACCAGTTTTAATGATGCTCCTTGCGTGGTGTTATAGATTAACGCTAAGGAGTTGAAGTCTGAGCTCGAGATCGGTCAGGCGAGGTTCCCCGAGGCGCCGCTTGCCTGGTTGAAAGGTCTCGCCGAGTACCTGAACGCAAAGCTGGACCACACCGGTCAGTCCGTCCCCAAGTCTGCAGAGTACCCCCAGAGCGCTCTGCCCTCAGACGTGAAACAGGTGATTCTCTCGGCGATACAAGGGGCTGGAGACTCCACGGCACAGCATTTCTACGAAATCTGTCTGACGGCGCTCGCCAACGATATGAGCAAAGGTAAAATTATTATTTATAATGCTGGCGGCCGGGGTTCAATCCTTGGTCCCGGCACAGATTTATCTGATTGCCAAACCCCTTCCTTCACCTCTGACAAGACATCTTGTGAATGTGGGGAATGCCAGGCCTCCGCCGTGGTTCGGATTCCACGTTAAACTGTAGGTCCTCCATTTCACCTCACAATCACCCTACCATTACACATTAGCGTAAGTGCGTATAACCCGAACGGGTAGTAAGACGCGGTGCTAATAATATTAATAATAATGATAATAATAACTCTCCTAAACGATGATCTGAATACTCTTCCTGCTTCCAGGAAGCACCACCGTGTTCGGCTACAAAGTGATTCTACAGTTGGTAGCGTTCCAGAACCCCAACATAACCTTGGCGAACATCCCCAAACTGACGTCCATACGTAACTCATACCAGAACCGCCAGAACATCGGACTGGCCATCTTGTGGGCCGTGGGACAAGGGGGGGTCAAGGATCTTTCCGTCGGATTGAAAGGTAAGCTCTTTACATCGTTTTGGGTTTAGAGGGTGTTAAATTTTATTCCTCGATAACCTTAAATTCTTACTGGCATTGAAAAAATAAATCATCTTACGAATCAGAATCTTCATCTTACCAATTTTGAATCCGAATTTTGTAAAAAAAAATCTATTTAACTTAAAAAAAAAGTTAAATATGATGTTATAAAATAGAAATGATAACAAAATTATAACATTCGTGAATTCAGTTAAGTGTTGAATAATTAATGGTCTGGGGTCAGGTTGCTGAACTTTTCCCGTAACTATGTTGGGGCTTAGCCACCAATAAATAGCTCTAAAACAAACTGCGACAAATTGCGACATTCGTTACTGGCACAAAGTCTCTTCATCCTTGCTATGTCCTGCCTGTGACATGTTACAGCATGGCAGGAGATTATGTTGCCCGTTCTCGAGATGAAAAACTACTCCAGCTACGTCATCCGCTACCTGCGGGATATCCTGGGCCACCCGGGTAAGAGCAGGACGCTAAGTCCCGACCAGTTCCTGTCAGTGTTGGACGTCATCCACACACGGGGCCAGGCTCTCTCAGGTAGCCTGCGGCAGGAGCTGGCGGCCGTCGTACCGGCGCTCAGGGTGAGAATCTACTCGGACCTGATCGTTAGAGTCGGGTTACATACATCACGATGTTTTCGCCTCTGCGGGTCGTCTGAGACATCCTCTTCCGTTCCTGTCGATCTTTCCAAACTTCCCCCTCAGCTACGCGTCTCCAGTCTGCTCCTTTAGCTTCCGTCCTTCTGCACTTGCTCCATCCTTTTTGTCCGTGGTCTTCCAATAGGTCTTCTACCCCTCTCGTTGTTCTGTAAGGAATCAAACATCCACCATAAAGAAATATTAGTAGAATATTAAAAAAAATATAACTATGGTTTTATTAACTTTTTATCTAGCATTAATGATTTGTTCGAAAAATTCGAAACAATTAAATCATGACGAAACACACGAATAAGTATTTGTTTATCTTCTATGAAATGCTTTATATTAGCCTAAATTAGCTTTTGGGGCCGTGGCATCATTTCAAGAAATTAAATAATAACGTTGTATAAAATGCAGTTAGAAGTCTAAATACTGTTTTCCTCGGTTGGTCACTCTCAACCCTTATTTTTGTTTGTAGGCTCGCGCTTTTCAACACGAACCCGAGAAGAGGCTTCAGAGCTTCTTTCAGCCGTTGCTGGAGAGACTACAATCATCGGCCTCCAAGCAGCATAAAGAGGAGGTAAATTACAATTGCCAAGCTTGAAACAACACCATGCTAGTTAACTTGGTGTGTTCAACCCATGTTTCGTCCGGTTCTAGCTGTATTACCTACCTAAGTTAGGTGCTATCTGGGGGGTGAGACGGGCTCTTAAGACGTCTAGTTCTAGATGTATTACCTACCTAAGTTAGGTGTTATCTGGGGGGTGAGACGGGCTCTTAAGACGTCTGGTTCTAGCTGTATTACCTACCTAAGTTAGGTGTTATCTGGGGGGTGAGACGGGCTCTTAAGACGTCTGGTTCTAGCTGTATTACCTACCTAAGTTAGGTGTTATCTGGGGGGTGATACGGGCTCTTAGGGACCTATCTCATCCTCATTGGTGTCCCCACAGATTAAGCCGTCCACCTCATGTTCCTGTGTTAAAGTGGTTGATAGGCAGTACTGGTATTGTTGTTTGATAATATTAATAATGTTGTTTGTCTGCAGCTGTTGACCAGCCTGGCGCAGTGTCTGAGACACGACCAACAGTCCTTCAGCGTGTGGAGACAGCTCTACACCAAGAACTTGGCCCAGTCCGCTCTTCTGCTGGCGCACCTCGGTTAGTTTGCGATTGATGTCCGGTAACTTGTTTTTCTCGATATTAGACGAGGCGGCAGTGATCTTACGTTTAAGAAACCCATGATGTGGAAATCATCTGTCTGGTTTGTGTGGGGTCACTTTATAGTAAAATTCCTTCATCTTCATACCTATTTTCACCATTCTTCCTCTTTTATTCTTGTACATTCTTCTGTTCTCACTTGCACACTTGCTTTTATATGCCCCTCCCTTGCACCCTTTTTTTCTTCACACATCACCCTTATTATATTTGGGATTCTTTCCTTTTCCACCTTCATTACATGTCCATGCTTCCTTTACTGTCTAACACACTCTAAAATTGGGTACATTAAATGGTTCTGCTACAAATCTGTACTTGATGCTTTGAATAGTAATCACTATTCAGATAAACTAACATTTGTTTACAATTATACACAAATAACTACTTTGCGTAAGTCTGACCCCCAATTCACTACTTTTTCCATGTTGCCTTGATGGGCTAGTGCCTCACCACTAACTGACATGCCTCTAGTTTGTCCTGTCCGACATCCAGGGCTGTGAACCCAGCACGCCAAACCTTCGACTCTTACTCCTCCGTTCTTCTACTGTCAAACTCTTGACTCCTTCATAATTAATTGATAATAAAAATTTACTTCCTTAAAATACTCCAGAGCTGATGGCTTCATGGGAAGTTTCTTTGTCATAGTGTGAATAATGGGGGTGGACAGGATCCCAAACTCTCAGGAAAATGTCGGGAATATATCCATTCCCAAGTGTCGGGCGGGAAAGACCCTTTTAAAATAAAATGAGAACGATTCTTGTTTTCTCTTTTACTTCCTTTTAGGTATGATTATTATGTTCCTCATGAAGTGATTGAAGAATATCTTTAAAAATGTAATTTTTCTACCAAACAAACAAACAAACAAACGGTTGTCTGTCAATGTTTCAGACACTAACTGGAGCAGTTTGAGAGAACAGTTGCCTGTCAAACTCCTCAAGGAGACTTTGAGGACCTTCAAAGTGACCAATGAGGAGTTGAAGAAAGGAAAACATAAAGAGGAACATCTAAAGGATTGCCAGAAGCTGTCAGAGGTATGTACCTTAACGGTGTCACTCTTGCGGTGGACCGGGCTACCGATGACAGGGAGATCTGTTATCCTGGTCGGATGTAACGAGCGGTGTTTTCTACCCTTAACGGTTTTCCACTCTTCTTTCTTGTAAATGCAGGTACACTTCCTCTAAATTTAACCTTCCCTATCCCTAAAACACTAGCGTAACTATTATATCATAATGCGTACAACCCAAATAGGCAGTAAAATGCTTTGGTAAAATTAATCATAATAAGTTATCTTAACTATTGTATATTTAAATCTTTATAAAAAGAAATATTGCCCAGTGGCGTGGAAATATATAATAAGACAGAGTAAAAACACTACAGTCTGACACGTTAGCTCACTCAGTAGTGTGTCTTTCTACTGAGCTAAGGGTCCCGGGTTCAATTCCCGGTATGGCCGAAAAGTTTATCTTCAACTCTTTCAAATTGATAAACTAATGTCTGGGGACTGGATGTTGCACCTGCCCTAGTGTTAAGTTATATTATAAGGCGTATGGAGCCACGATGGGCCTAGCGAGCCGGTAGTGAAAAAAATGTATGGCTCAAATAAAAAACAAACACAGGCTGGAAACATTACAATAATGTAAAGTGTTTAGGACGGACCCTGGGAAGGAGTGTAAGGTTAGTCCTAGATAGGAACAAACTCACTTCTTTCTTAAACGTGTTTAAAGAAATGAAGAGATATGTGTGTTTGTTTATATCTAGTCCTAACCTAACTATCCTTCCAGGTTGGTTTCCTTCACTATCACTTACTTAACATCACTGTACAGTGTTTCTACACTGTCCTATTACTAAAAGCCTGTGCGAACCTATGAAATTTCTAATCTAAATTCTAATCTTGATAAGATTTGTATTCGATTCGAGCTTTCTAGTCTTATTATTAGATTTGTGGTGGATTCGAAATTTCGAATCATAAGTAGATTTCAGAATCGGGTTCTATGGGTTTGGACCGAAATTTGAATTGTTTCATACTTAAGAATAATTTCAACTTTCTATGGTCTTATACAGCAAAGCATTATATAAAAAAAAAGTAATTTATTTCGTTTATATACTTTCATAAGTTAGTCATGAGGCTTTGTTTACTTGTTTAAAATATTTTCAAAGACTCCTAAAGATATGTTATTCGATTTGGTTTTGAAACATTTTCAAAGTAAAATATTCGATTCGGACTCGATTCAAAATTTTATTTGTAGTATGATATTCAATTCGAAATCGATTCGAGCTGGTTTGGCAAGATTCGGATTCTACTCGAAATGGAAAATCATGGATTTGCACAGGTTTACCTATTATATATTAAAATTATATTGATCTATTAACACCACCCGCCATCCGCATAGTCAAAAACAACATCAAAACTTCAAGAGAAATTTTCATCCGCCAACATCTAAGTTGGCATCTCTAAAACCAACTTTCTATTTAGTCTTGAGAAAGATGTCATGTAGAATCTAAATATTGAAGTGTTTGTAAATATGTGTAGTGTTTCTAGTAAAAACTAAACCTGTGGGGAGCTTAGGTATTTCAAATCCGAAACTGAGTCTTGTAAAGTATTCTTATTTGATCATTGATTCCAAATCTTATTATTTATTTTCCATATATATATTTTATATTTATATCACGTTATCACAGCTAAATGTGTAGGAAATTTATTTTTACCCCAACAACAGTTGACTATACTGTTTCTAACGGTTTATTTTTGAATCCAAAATGGAGTAGTTTAGTGTTTTTATAAAGCTTCATTACGCTTCCATCTGTTCTGTTTGATGAAGGAAACAATGCCATGATATGACAAATTTGTGTTTGACTATTTATATCATAAAAGACAGAGGAAAGAAAGATGTGATCTTTGTGTATTAGATTCTTATCACATTTTTCTTCTTTTCCTGGATAGGCTCTCTTCTTTAAATTTACTCTTTTGGGGTCTGCTAAGCTTCGATAACATTGATATCAATTTGAATGGTATATTATTCGATTCGATAACTTGAATCAAACCAACCTAGAAAAGACTTTATAAGGTTCCAGTCAGGCGTGAATACCACAATGTATCTAAAATATGTTAATATATCTCTAAATGTCTATAAGGAAAACCTCTTTTTGCTTTATGAGGCAATTGAACTATATTTGTAAGAAGGTACAGACAGGAAAGATGGGATAGAAACATATAAAATGGATGAACACAAAATGGCTTTTTCAATGAAAAGAAGAACACAATTCACACTTGACATTAACGATCACTTTTCTTAAAGAGGTAACCATTATCTCTTTGTCCATTGCCAGCAGTGTAAAGTGTGAACTGTGTTCTTCTTTTCATTGTAAAAGCCATTTTGTGTCCGTTCATATTTATATGTTTCTATCCACTTTTCCTTTACCTTCTTCCAAATTTAATATATATTTACTAATAATTAGCATAATATTGCCCAGGGAATAAGCTTAATTCCCCCCCGCCACCC